>JAVSBS010006273.1:0-38737 GCA_033124195.1 Coracias cyanogaster | reverse complement strand
GACCAAAGGGATATTCCATACCATATGACGTCAGCTCAGCTATAAAGCTGGGGAAAAGGAGGAGGACGGGGGGGGCCGTTCCGTTGTCCTCCGGAGCAACCGCTACGCATCTTGGAGCCCTGCTTCCCAGGGAATGGCCAAACATCGCCTACTGATGGGAAGTAGAGAATAAATCGTTGTTTTCCTTCACTTCCACGCGTGGATTTGCTTGGCTTTGCTTCTATTATTATTAAACTGCTTTTGTTTCTCATCTTATTTTCCTCCCCTTTTTTTCGCTCTGCTGAGGAGGAAGAGGGGAAGGAAAGGGGGGGTGATAGAGCAGCTTGGTGGGCACCTGGCGCTCAGCCAAGGTTAAACCACCACACTGATGAAGTCTGTTCTAACAACAACCTGAAACAATATCTCTTTCTTACCAAAGACATTTATCACAAAGGTAAGAGAAAAGTGTATGTGAGTACGTCAAGACGCTCAAGAAGTAAACTGAAAAGAAAGATTTTTCTTCTTTCTGTTACCTGTTAAAACAACAAAGGACTTTACAATTCTCTCATTTAACATGACTTTTGATTTAGCTGAACTCTGATTCTTGAGATATCTAAAGGTAACAAAACTGCTGGGATGAAGAGGGAGGTCCTATAATTTATTCCTACAAGTATTCTGTATCTTTGAACAGCCATAAAATGCTTTACATTCCTTTTCTGCAGGGGTAAACAAGTACCATATTCAGCTGACCTGGAGCACTGCTCTTACTGGTTCCTTAAATATATTTCATTAAAAAAAGAAAAAGAAATTATATATACACACATATATACGCTGTAAAAATGTTTTGACATGAAGTTTACAAAACAATGTAAAAGATACGCATTACTTTTAAGACAGAAGGATTTTTACTATAAAATAGAAGAGCCAAAGTGGAAATAATTTCTAAAAGTTTGCAACATTCCATTATGTGAAAGGAAACTGATAAAGGCACATGTTTAAATGGATTTTCTGTACACTGCTTATACGTTCACTTCAGATAGGCTTTGCAGAATATATTCTAAGTAATTAGAAAATGTAAAAAAAAGGATATAATTTAAATATATGTCTAGCTGATGAACTAAAAGAACATAAGCTTCATGCTTTTAAATATTTTGGTGGTTTAGATCTGCATATTTTGTTTTCATTAACTATTTTTGAAAAACTAGATTGGAATCCATTCTGACAAGGCTTTGGCACAATTTAAAATAATCTGCAAAAGCCTCCACTGGTATCATGAAAAAATTGCAGCATGTTGTAGTTGAATTAGCTTAACTTGATTGGTAGACTGCAATGAACAATGAGCAATTTATCACTGTTGAAAGAATTCACCTGAAATTTATCCTCAAAGTAATCAGTCACAGCATAGTATCTCACCAGTTATAGTTATTCAGAAAATTCTGTTTTGTACCTAAAGCTATGCCACCTCAGAAAATGAAGAGTGTAAGGAATGACAACTTTAAGTTGATGTTTTAACAAATTAACAGTTTTGCCTCACTTTTAATTGCATGAGGATCTGCTGGGAGAATGAAGAACACATGCCTGCAATGCAGGTGAGCACCGCAGGGCTGCCTAGTAGCGTGGAAAAATTAACTAACACAAAAGTTAATGATGCGCCAGAGCAGAAACACTTAAAGGAAACCGTAATATCACTTACATGTTACTAATAACCAACTATCTATAATACAGTCACCTGTAAGATTTGAACAACTGGCTGAATTTAACTTTTTTTTCTGTAATCAACAGCTAGGAATGTTGAGTGCCAGTGGTTAAAGCACAGCAGAGACAGGTTGAGATTCCGTTCAGCATGATGCACATCAAGTGTAGAAGCATGACCCTGAGTTAAGACATTCCAAGTGGCAATTTCAGATGGTCATCCAGTATGTATTCATCAGTATGATTTGAACTGCTCTTCAGTTTTCTAGGAAGACACTCATGCAGGCAGAGACAGGATGTACAGGCGACCAATGTCATTCTCAAAAGGCAACTGGAGGTTATACTCACACACACACACAAAAAAGTGATAGAAAAGGTTAGAGAATTGGCAGGAATACTTATGTCACAAGAGATGCTTGGAATGAAAAGAAGCCTCCAAGGAAAACAAAAAAGATCAGAAAAGAAAGCTATGCCTTGGAGGTCAGAAACCTTATAATGAAAAGGATAGTATGAAAAGTTAAGTCAAGTCAGACCTCATTAAGAAAAAAACCCGCCAAACAAAACAGTTCTCCCAGCCATTTAAGTAAAAATAGCACAAAAGAGAGGTAGTGAGGTCATCTGTGGTCAGCACAAGAAAGATGGGATAACTGCTGATGGTATTTAAGTCTCTTGGGTGCATGCTTTGGTTACTACGCTGGTTTTCAGGAGAGGTCTATCTTGATAAAAGGAACAACAACAACAACAACAAACGTCCCCCGAACTCCTAATTTCAAATGAGTCAGTGTCACCAGAACAGACTTCAGGATTCTGAAAGAAACATTGCCTCAATTTCATGACAAGAAGAGTTAAACAACTGTTGCTAACAAGTCAGGAAGCAGCACTTTGTGAAGAGACAACAGCCAATGCAATATATGTAGGTTGGACCTTGACAAAAAAAAAAAAAAAAAAAAGGCAATCTGAACATGTGCCCTTCAGTAAGACTCTAAAAGTATTTTCAGGAACTAAAGGAGATTAATAAAAAACAAAGCAAAGTGTACTATAGGTTGATCTATAAGTATGTGTACGGAACTATAAGTATGTTGCATCCAAATAGTCAGATACTTTTTTATGGTAAATGCTACAGTAGTTATAACTCAGCAAGACTAAAATACCATTTGATAAAGAAACATATGCAGTATTATACTGGAAAAGATGGGAATCTATATTATTTATATTAGAGTAGAGTAGAGTAGAAGGACTGGAAGGTGTGCAGTAAGGAAAAAAAAGCAAAATATTTTGCCTTGAAAAGTGAACTTTAGTTTTAAATACTGATTTTTGCAATTGTGCTTATTTAGTGTATTAATGACTGGCATGAAAACAGGAGCAGTCTAATGAAATTTCATATTGGAACTGTCCATTTAGAATGCAATAGGTATAAAATACATGAAAACCAGAATTATCTTACTTGCTAGAATAGCAGAGGCATAAAGACAACACACTAAGGAACAACAAACATTTTTCCTGGAAAATCACTGAGTAGAAACATCAGAGGATGAAAACTGGTACGCTGACTGAGCTCAGTATGTCTATGAGCAAACAACACAGTCTAACCCTTAAAGACTGATTCTAATGAGGCCTGAGACAGAAAAAAATCATTTCACAAATAACTGAGAAAGCATTATAAATTGAAGCTATAGCCTATTACGGGCTACTTTATTCAAGAAACCAGAAAAAAGCCTAATGAACTACCAGAATCACTGAAGGAATAGCAGCTCTTTCACAGAGGACACCTAAAGGAGCTTTGTTCTAGCACTTTTTCTATCAGAATTCGCCTGCTTTGTTTCCCCTGCTCCCATACCCCCACTCCTGTAATTACCAGCTCAGAACTAGGCACAGTATTTCAAACACAACGATAAACTCAAATAAGGACGCCGTTACATAAATAAACACGACCTCTAACTCTGTTACATCAGATTGCAAGTCAGCAGGTAAATAAAGTCTGAACTCTGACAACGCAGAGATGTTACTCAAACTGCACAGATTGTATTATCTACTTCCAGAAAAAGCCCTCCTTCACAAAGTTTTTTCAATAATGACATTGCTCTAAATGGACCTTGAAAGTTAACTGACAAAAGCTGGCTAATAAGTACAGTAGTTCTGCTAGTCAAAAACAAAATAAAAAAACCTGTGTATTAATTTTTTTTTTTCTAATTAAATCACACTTTGTTTTAAATTAAACCATTTTAGGGAAACATGTAAAATTGTAAACTGTTTATTAAAAATGCAAGTTTAATAAATAAGAGCAAAAAAGATCCTACTTGAATAAACTTTACTGTTCTAAAGATTTCATAAATTAAACTGACTTGAGAAGGGATGTGTATATATCCAAGTACTCATAGAAACAACTCCTTTTTATGTCAAATACTTTTTAAAAGTTAGCATTCACATCTACCTTCAAAATGATATGCTGCTTATCGAGTACAGGATTACCTAGAATGAACAGCAAAGCTTTACTTACAAAGTGGCTACATGGCTTTACATCAGTTTCTATTTAGAGGTCCCTTTTATTTCTTTCTTTGGAGTGGATGAGACAGGGGTCCAAAATTCAGAATGGCTAAGCATTACACTACTATTACTAGAACAAGAAGAAAATAGTGATTTCTTGAGTAGAAATCAAATTACATTATTCCATTTACTGCATTCATTTTAAAACCCAGAAACATGTATTTCATAAAAATCAAAATATCCAAACTAAGCTTGTAATTAATTTTAAAAAATAAGTGCAAACTTCTGGTGTACTTGCTTGCTTTCAGCAACGTACAGGTTGATCCTAACGTTATCATATGCTGCATTTAACAGAGTTAGGGGTATTTTTCTGTGATTAAAATATTAAACTAAAACATCTATTAATCCAACATAATTATTCACTGTTGTCAGAAAAATGAATAAAAAAATTACAAAGCTAAGACAGGTTAATAGAGGAAGGATTTATTTTTAAATGGTTTGTATTTCAATGTTTATCCCACATAAGCTGTAAATCATTCCTTTCACTGTAGCTTCAGACACAGTTCCTCAGGATAATTTCACATCTGCCTTTCACACAGGCGAGGGGGAATCTCCTACTTTAGCATGGTGTTCACACACTTGACTTTTTTACCCTTTTGGTACTGCAGAAAAAAGCAGTTTGAAAAGTTTCAATCCTGCAAAGTTGCCAGTAAAGATAATATGCTGAAAAACCACAGTTACATTTTAATCCGTTTAAGCATGCAGGCATTTTTTACTCCACACCTTCACTGTTTGTAGTCTTTAAGTCTCAAAATGCTAAGACTTAAGAAAAAAAATAAAAGGAGAAGGTTTGGGTTTCCTTGACAGATTTTGACCATCAGCTTTTTACAAGTACCTGTAGAACAGTGTGAATTATGGAATATCTACCATTAGTCATGGAGGCACTCCAACTCAAAGGAAGAGAGAGAGCATCCATATCAGCAGTCCACACAAAAAAGATTTAGTTTACAAGTAAATAATCTTATCTTCTTACCATGGAGACAATCTTTTTATCTCCACTGACTTGATGCACTTCTCTATGACATGAGTAAAACTGGACACAGACTTGGTTATCCATGACCATAATATTTGAAAAAAAAAAAAAATTAGAAGTAAGGTTCAGTGAATGTGTAAGTATAGTTCATTGTTGCAGTTACTAAAAATCCTAAGTGATGTGAATATGGTTTAAAAAACCATACTTAACCTCTCCCAGAAAGTGCCTTAACTTACAGTAAGTATGAGAGAGTAATTTCGATCTTTTTTCCAAAATGCACTCATCTCATTTTGTGAATAAGCACCAAAATATTCTCTCTGTAAAACAGAAGCAGGCTTGAAGACAAAGTAAATGTAAGGTGTATTTAAAGCAATGGAGTAGTCCTTTATAATGTCTAATGAGCAACTAAGTTTTGATTTCATTGAAAAAACATTAGGTGAGGAAAGGGAGACTTACTAATCCACATGACAGGAGTCAGTTATCACTGCAGGAGGAATTTAAGATGTACCCTGTCTTGGTGCAAAAGTGCAAAGGGTGAAACTGAGGCAGGCAGCTCTCTGCTACCAGATCTCAAATCAAGCATGGATTGGACTGCAGTTCAACAATGGTATTTTTGATAGATTACTAGAAGCTCACTCCTTTGGAACACTTCTAACTGATTCACAGGTAAAAAAACCACAGTAAACTGTGTGAGAAGCGAGAAGACAGGAACAACTGTATTCAACAAGATTGTATATGACAAGTATTGACCACAGGGTGATTTAATACTAATGATGTTATGTTCTTCAACACCCACAGAACAAATTTTCTTGTTGAGGTCACGCTACTTATTACTAGACTGTTTCCAGAAAATGTTTCATGTCTGGCATCCAGTAATTCTCTTGAACAGCATGTTGCAACTACTGTCTTAAAAACCAGATCTGCTTAGAAAAGAAATTTATAGTCTTAGAGAGAGAACTTTGGGGTATGAAGCTGTGTGGAAGCCACCAGTGGCACACTATAACAATCTGGATCATTAAAAGTAATTATTACTTTTCTTATTAAACATTAATTTTAGTAGTCATTTAAATGGGAAATAGAGCTTTGTTAAGCAATAAATACATGAAAAGTCACTCAGCTAAACTGAAATGTATCAGTATTTAGCAGTTAACACATTTTGCTCCCAAAATTTCAAAGGCAGTCAGAGCACTGCATTTGTGGAAATCTATCACTGAGCACATTCAGAGTTTGTCAAGAAACTAAATCTACTCTCCATAACAATACTATCAGAGAAGGTTTTGTCATTACTTCAACCTTCAGACAGGTTCATACCTTAGAGGTGGGACTAAAATCCAAACTACCATGGCTTGGCAGCTTGCTTTTCTTAAATAAGGTAAGGAAACTTTCAAAAGCCTTGGTACTGAAATCTTTCTTCCCTGTCAAACATGCAGGAATATATCTATTCCCCTTTTACTCAATGGGGAGCAAGAAAGATGTCTTCACAGATCATTCATTAATTTCAAAGACTAAAAGAAGGATTAAGCTGAATTTTAAGGCACTCATCTGAAGCCCCAGATTCAAGTAAAATTAAAAAAAGACTGTTGGACTTGTCCCTTTGATTCAGCTGTTATCAGTCAATCTTTGCAGCAAAGGAAAGATAGGCATCCTCCAGAAAATGAACATGGACTGAAATCCTGGTAATGGGTATGAAGAGCCAAACAGGAGATTGAAAAGGATAAACCTGAACTGGCACCCATCCCATCTGACCATGAAACAAATACCACTGCTGAGATGGCTACAGTGAAAATGCAGCTAAATCGCTGCTTCGTTGCTGTGTTCACATGTATC
The DNA here is from genome assembly GCA_033124195.1 of Coracias cyanogaster. NCBI lineage: Eukaryota > Metazoa > Chordata > Aves > Coraciiformes > Coraciidae > Coracias > Coracias cyanogaster. The sequence continues at coordinate 31,722 of JAVSBS010006273.1, read as the reverse complement.
AGGTATTGGAAAGTATATTTAAAATACAAGACTGAACAGATTGAAATGTACCAACTTATGCACCATTATGGACAATTTTCAACAAAAATATTAGCAGAATGTAGTAAGAGAAAAGTGATAAAGTATCTTCATTGAGTTGATTTTCTACTGTCAGGTTCATAACAAGCTGTTAACTATCCTAAGCATGGAATTTAGAAGCAACCCATTACTTCCACTGAAGATACCAGACTAAACCAATTAGACTTCAACTTAGGCCACTGAGCTCTTCTGAAGGAAAAGGATGACCCCAGCATGCAAAAGACATGAAATAAAACCTGAATTATCTAAAATTGCACTGTTTTTCCTAACAATTACCTACAATTGAATAACTTATTAAGTTTCTAGTGTAAATTAAACAAAGCAAGTATTTGCTAACAGAAAGTTAGGGGAAAAAATGGTTAGGGAAGGACTCAGTTGCAAAGTTTCTTTCCTCAGCTGTACTAACAGTGTAAGGAGCAAGCAGAATCCACAGAAGAACTGAAAGATTTAAAAAAAAAAAAAAAAAAAAGAATATTATAGCATGAAAGTAAGCTGAAACTGAAATGCTCTTACCACAAAGCAAACTCTCTGAAATTAAGCTCCTCTTGTTCTTATACCCTAAGGAGCTGGCCGAAACCGACCTCAGCTTTTTTTTTTTTACCCCTAACATTTAAAAGTCAGTCTTTGCCCAACTATGAATGTTTTTATATACTACAAGAACAGTAATCAGTACAACACTCTACCCTCCTCTTTAGGCGTTCACATTTTTGTAAAAGAGGTGAGGCAAACAAGACTGGTGCATATATATATATATATATTCTGTATTTGTGACATACTGTTATAGGTTACAGGTCCAAAACCGCTAATAACTGGGACAAAATGATGAGGTTACTTTTGGCTGGCACAATACTTCAGAACTACGCAACGGCATGAAAACTCACTGATGTCTGGGAAATGCTAGTGCAGCTGAAATATATCCAAGTTCTGATATCTAAACCAAAATGTAGTCTGGCGACATGTATGTGATTTAAGATCCCAATCTGATAAACACATACAACTTGAATCCTTCCAAGTTATAATGTGACTCTGTTGTATATTATATTGTGGGCTCTGAAGCTTTGTATGATATGATGATGCAACTAAGTTTCAAGAAACATACAGAAACAAGCTTCCCAAGAGTACCAAAGTCTTAATAATTTCTTCACAGAATTCCTGTGGTGTTAAGACCACCATGTTTCTATGGCCTAGCTGGACAAGTACACTGGCATTATCCACTCTTGTACGAAAAACATGTCAACTCAGATAATTTTTTCATAAAGCTGTGGACCTTAGGCTTATTTTTGTCTATAGTTTTAAAGGAGCTTGCAGCTCGTTTATGAGATCTACTAGACTGGCATCATTTCTGTGGAATATGATAAACTCCCACTAACCTGGAAGCAAAAAAGACTGAAAAGTAAACCCTAATTCTAATAGTGACTAAAAATGTTTCAGCTTGGAATCTGAAGCGATGCTAAGAGATGAACCAAAAGGAGCACCTTAAAGGCTCATAGCCTATCTTGTGGCTCTAATGAGGACACATGACAGAAGGTTTTAGCACTAGGAATGCAAATGGATAGATCTCTTGACACAAAGGGGGTCCATACAGGCTGATGCTCCCCTTTTGTCTTTGGAGTAGGAATGAAATGCCTAATCCCTAATTACTAAGGCCACATTTTCCACTCTTCTGTCTTCTAAGAGAACATTTAGATGATGCTTCAACAGTACCTTGTTGTGAAGGCATGGATGGGAAAGTTAATGCGAGAGTATCAATTCACTGAAACTATCTGTAATATTCACTGCTCATACTTTCTTGCTCTTGTTAGACCTGGGGATTCCAAGTGAAGTTTCCTGAAAGAAAGTCTGTCACTGTAAGTTGTGTAGGGGTCATTCAGTATAGTAATCTACACTTCTTCCTTTGTACTTCACATGACTGAGTTGTGCAGTGCAAATTACCAACATCTGCTTCTTCCTTTAGACTGGAACGCATAAGCTCACTGAAAACACAGTGGAGCTCCAAATTCTCCACGAGCAAAGGGTTTCATTAGCCTTTGAAGTGAAGGGGGATTGATCTTTAAATGAAGTATTTTTTTATGGCTTGAAATCCAACCTTGATCACTATCTTAAACAGCCACAGTCTTAAGGGCATGGATGTGCCCAAACATCCCAAAACGTGTGTGGGCACATTGCATACAAGGTGGCATGATACACAGAGATTTTTAGCTATCGGCTGCTTCTCACCATATAGATTTTGCTTCTTCCCACCACTCTGTGAGAGTCTTTTTATAAACAGACAACCTGTTTTATTAAGGCTAGCTGAACCTTGACAGAAGCAAATTCTGAGTGTCAATAGGCATTTAGAGAATGACAGGGAAGTAGGTCTTGCCAAAGGAATCCTGGTTTACTGTCTTTTTATTGCTTTTTTCTACCTTTTTTTTTGAACAAGTGATCCTTGTTGCTTTGATCTTTACCTAGAAATAGCCATGAGAAGCTGACTAGTGCAAAGCATGCCCTAGAAAGAATCGTGGCATTTCTAAAGTATCGAAGAAAATGATGCTACAATTCTATCACAAAGAAATTCCTTGTTAAATGTTATTGCCAGCTTTTCAGGAAAAAAAGAGTACAGAACATTTAGCACATTATTTAGCTTTCTGGCCACAGTTTCCAGAAGGGACTGAAGAATCTCAAATTCATTCATTTTTTTCAGGTTTTGAAGTGCCCTGAAGCCATTCTCTGGACCACGTTATGATCTAGCAAGCTTTCTCTGACACTTAAATTACTCTAGAATTATCCCTCTGCCTCTGCCTTCCAATCTTTCTCTTTCTTGCGGAAAAAAAAAAAAAAAGATCTAACAGAAGGTGACAACAATCAGAAAAGTAGACAGTCTTGCACATGAATGCATATTCTGAGCTGACCAAGACCGACATATAATAGTGAAGTCATACAGAGACAGACAACAAAAAGTACTGAATAATGCCGCTTTTCAGTCCTTCATCATTTTCCACTGAAATTCCAGATTCTCCCAGATTCTTGATGTGAAATTCCAGAACGGAAATGGAGAAGTGTATGAAAGGCTGTGTGCCAGTAAGATGCACAGCAATAAGACTTAATTTTGGTTTTCCGTTAAGATCTTGTCCATGGACAGAAAACAGATGATACCAATGCCTCAACTGCTGGATTCATCATCATGTTTTCAGTAACTGAATGCCATATCAGCACTGGCAATGTTGTATGAACTTGCAATGGAAACTTGGATCCTGGATCCATTGCACCACGTATACGATGAAGGCAAAAGCAATGATAGTGACCTAAAATCCAGAAATGTGCATATCCAAACCAAATCTCAATGGGCTTAAGCAGTACTGCAGACTCTTGTTATAATTTCTATCGATAGAAATATCCATCTTAGACTAGTAGGTAATTTCTTCATATGCAGTTTAAGTCATTTTCACAGAACCACAGAATGGTAGGAGTTGGAAGGGACCTCTGGAAATCATCTAGTCCAACCCCCCTGCCAAAGCACGTTCTCCAAGGGCAGGTTACACAGGAACGTGTCCAGGTGGGTTTTCAAAGTCTCCAGGGAAGGAGAGTCCAAAACCTCCCTGGGCAGCCTCTTCCAGTGCTCCCTCACCCTCACAGGAAATAAGTTTTTCCTGATGCTGAGGTGGAACTTCCTGTGTTCCAGTTTGTGCCCATTGCCCCATGACTCATCACTGGGCACCACTGAAAAGAGACTGGCCTCATCCTCTTGACACTCACCCTTCAGATATTTATAAACATTGACAAGATCGCCTCTCAGTCTCCTCTGCTCCAGGCTAACCAGCCCCAGGTCTCTCAGCCCTTCCTCGTAAGAGAGATGTTCTAGTCCCTTAATCAGCCTTGTAGCCCTCCATTGGGCTCTCTCCAGTAGTTCCTAGTCTCTCTTGAACTGAGGAGCCCAGAACTGGACACATTTTCCTTCATATATGAGGGAAATCTAAGTTTCATTCTGGAACATGAGGAAGATAATGTCTTACAGGGAACAGAACATTCAGGCAGACCTCAGACAGGCCTGTACTATACAGAACCATTAGCATTCATCGCTTACTGTAACAAAACTTACATGCAATTACAGGGAGGAGTAGTGCAACACAGTAGTTATTTCACATCTGATTCATATCTTTCAAGATAGACAATTAAAATCAGAATATGTAAAAATGCTTCACAAAATTAAAACGTAAAAAATTATTATAGAAAAGAATACTTGAAAAAAATAAAGCACTTGCCTTTTTTTTGCAACTACATTTCTAATCACTTTAGCTCTAAAGGTAATATTTTTGAACAGAAAAATTTTAATACTCTCATTGAGCCAGAAAATTATTGCAGCAAGCTGAAAGAACGCTTAGTATTGCATGTCTTATAGGAAAACAATATAAGTCTGGACTGTTGGTCAGGTGCTGTCTTTTTTGGTAATATGACTCCATGTTTTAGTATATAGCCAGCTACCTATGACTTCATTGGCCGCACACCAATACAGCTTTAAAATTGAGCATAAATTTCTGTTTTAATCTAGCACAGAGAGCTCTCTGAATATCCACTGCTGCCTTCTAATTCGTCTTTTAATTACTTCTTAAAAGAAAACTTAGAAAAGAATGAAAAAAATGATTCCTGTCAACAATACTATTTCTTATTGTTAACAATTACTTGGAAAACACTGTATTGGTAAAGAGCAGAACATGCCTATAACTTGAGTATTGACAATTTATTCTACCAAAGAGAAAGGCTCTGCATAAGGCTTTATATCCAGTTGCCAAGGAATACATTCTCAACCAAATGTCAATTAAACATGACTCCTCCTTCCCTGATTTCACATATATATGTCTTCTCTGAGAAGCAACAAGGCAAAATGCATGTCTCTCACAATATAGCTCCATTGTTCTTCAAACCGCAGGCATCTAGTGTATCTGAATAACTACTGCTGGGTAGTGGAAGATGTACTGTTACTGGCATTACCCAAAGTAATACCAGACACCAACCACCTTGCTTAGGTTACTTTTGTGTGTTTAACTATCTCCTTCCCAATCACTTTACTAAACATAGCTATGACTATCAGGAAGAATACTTCGATGTAAGGCTCCTTTAACTACTTGGTCAGGAAAAGAGTCTGCAAGCAAGAATAAAACTTTAGTTAAATATATCTGCCACTTCTGTCACTCCAAAATGGCTTTTAACTCAAAGCTGTTCCATCTCAAATCAAACATGCTTTCTATTTTTACCACTACAATACATGGTTAACAAAATACTTGCAAAATAACAATACACTTTTCAAAAATGTTCTAAGAGGCAGCAAGTGATTTTTATCTTTTAAAAACAACAGTCATAAGGTTTATTCAACACAGCAGTGGAATGCCTCATTATCTTTATGTTCATCCAGTTGTTTATCACTTGAAAAAGTATGGTGACAAATGAGACTATTAACCCTTTTATAGGGCCTCAGCACAGTAAAATTCAGCAAAACATAACCATTACTTCTAGAAATGCCATTTCCAATTGTTAGAAACTGAAAAATGATTGGGGATAAGCTGTTCATTCAAACTAGGAAAAGAATTTAAATAAAGTCTATTTTTTTATCTCTACCTGCTGGCAAGTTTTCATGATATGGCTTCCCTGGCACAGCTTGACTTCAAAGAAAAACATCAGCAAGGTAAAATAGCGGAATAAACTGAAAAGCCAAACCAAAAATAGGAACAACAACAACAAAAAATCACATCGATAAATAACAAAGCAACCAGGACAAAATCTAAAACATAGGTGCTGAGAGGAAATGACAAGACAACTCAGAAAGAGCCAGATGATTCAGAAATACATTTTCTAAATACTCTGATGAATTTATATGATACAAACAAATGCTAATACTAGATTAAATTATTTACACAGAAGAATCATGCTATTTTAATGTTGTATTTATGCTTACCCCACCTGTTTTCATCATTTTTTTTTTTTTTTTTAATTACCCAAATTTACCAGATTCCATGGTCATCTGAAGTAATCCATCAAGAGCACTGGAAAGCAGACCTCTACTGGATACTTTTAAATGACTTAGTATGACAGGCACACACTGGTATTCCAAAAATAAGGCCTTCCCTTCTTCTGTCTTCAAGTCTACCCGAAGGGAATCAAACGCCTGCACCAAGTAATCCACTGAAAGATATCAGAATACAGGCAATAAAACTTCTATAATCACAGTTCCACAGAGCAATATGTGAACAACTATCCTGAGAGTTTCTGTTGCAGATATACACTTAAAAGTTAAATGGCTGAAAATATTAAATAAAAATAAAATTTAAAGACATCATCTGCCTGTTTTTATTCCTTAACAATTTGTTGAGACTGGAGAAAAAGACTAACTACAAATCATATGTTGAAGAAAAATATACTTGCAAATAGAAAGCCCTTGTAATATTTTGCATAAGAGGAAAGAAATTACAAGCCTGCATAGTTTGAGACAATATTTCAACATCTGGGAAACCTTTATTAAAGGAGTCAAGGGCTAATTTGTCTGAATAAGAGCAATTACTTTCATGACAGCAACTACTCCCCTTCCTTTCTATAAAAAGCTGTATTTTAAGTTTCAGTGCATACATTTTATATACTCATCCATTGTGGAGTGCACTAAATTATATTAAGAATGTAGATTAAGTGAACCAACCTAATCTTCTTAATTTCCTGATGTCAAATCTTTCTCAGTGATTTTTACATGGCATTGATCATTCTGGAGCACAGAAAATCAAGTACAGGGAAACAACTTATCCTGTAGTAAAAGTTTAACTATGGTGCCATCTGCTGGATACTGACATTTTGAAGGAAACAGGGTAAATGTTCAAACCAAATGTGCTGCTTTACCACTAGAGTATTAATGTCATGTGGTCAGAGTGATCAAAATTCATACAGTGATATTCAACATATGTTTAACAACAGATCGTATATTCCATGTTAAAGTAGCCAGCAGTAAAAAGCAGCCATGAGAAGCTAAACTGATCTGTTTTGACCAAGACTACTCATCTGCTTAAGTAAGTCTCTACATTAACTATGTTTTGTATTGCATGTCTTTTTGCATAGTTTTTATCAAACATTTCTAGAAACTTGACTCCTGATTTAAGAGTAATTATTGTGCTTCAGAAAACGATTTTGACTGAAATAGTTCCTGCAATAGCTGAAATACTGCATTTATTCATGAATGATGTCAGGATGGTCTCCTACCATGTTTAAATCCTATGTTTACTGTAAATACTCACAATATAAATACTGCACAGGTCAGTTAAGCATAAAGACACACTGCTCTGCTTAACCATCTAATCCAGAAGGGTGTCTTCCATGAAAAAGGGCATCGTTCATTATCTATGGATTTAAAATCTTTGGCATCCCTGTTTAGTGTCAAAGATTGCAGCAATTTTGTGATACATATCTCTGCTGTCTAAGAAATGGTCCAAAATTCATAACTTATTTCATGCAACAGACTCTAAAAAATCGGATGCCAAAGTAAGCACCTGATTACGACATTCTGGTTTGGTTTTTCAGGATTACCTTGAAAATTAACATCTCTGTAACCCATCTCCATCTTTTTCTGTTACTAGTAGTCATCACTTTAAAGAAAATGTTTTAGTCTTTTCAGATCATATCTGTTTTCAAAGAAGGCCCCACTGAGAAGACTTGCCACAGCACCTTGAAAACTGCACAAGTGGAGTAACGTGTCCTGGTCTGAAGCAGAATTCACTATTTTCAGAGCTGTGTTGACTCCTGCTATGACCTTGTTTGCTTTTGCCTTGTTAAAGTACGTTACTATACTACATCAACATGGGAATTTTAGGAGATTTTTGATAAAAAGGCCACTCTTCATGCTAGACAGGTGGCTTTGAAGTCTAAAACTTTTTTACATAAACACATGATGCCTTTATAAATTGGTCTATTAAGCAGTGAAATGTGTCATAACAAAACCTGACAATTCCACAGAGTAGCATCTTTCAATGTTGATAATGTTTGATGGACAGCCACTTGCAGTGCCAGACTTGGTAAGAGAAGAGGGGGACAGCAGACAGGTACGGTCCAGAGTATGACCTGTACACTAAACTTAGACCAAGGGACAAAGCAATTTCAGGATATATATTGTATCACAATACAATCTAACAATTACAACCTACTACATAAGTGGCTTTCTCTATGTGACCAGATAACATCAGAAATACCCATGGACATTAGATTTATATGCAAAGTTAAATGCAGCAAAGTTGTAACCATGACAGAAAAGAAACATTGACACTGCAGCTGAGCCATCTTTCAGTGGATAGGTAAACAATCTATTAGCTTAAACAGGACAGTGAAATTCTACAACTGTGCAAAATCTGCTACTTCTTTCAGTTTATAAAAAAGAGTAACTGGATGCGCCATTCTGTGTGGTAAAGATCTTGGCAATCCAATCACTCCTGTAGTGACAGTTTGACAGAATTACCAACATCTGTTTTCCCCTTCTTCAGAAATGTTGATTTGTCTAACAAGAAATCATCATATTAAAAGAAACACAAATTCCAAAGTGAAATGAGTAATAGCAAGATCCACGCATTTTTGCAGTGTATTTTCTTCACAAGACAGTAAAACTCAAGTAAAACCGCTTTTTGCCAACAAAGTGTAATAGACTATGGTAGCACTGAAATGTTTCTTGTCCAGGCACATGACTATAATAACTAAATAAGTATATAAAGAAATCAGAACTTACCTTGTGTCACTGTTCTAAGCACAATTAAAGTTGACAGAAACCTCAAAGGCATGCAGGAACTCTTAAAGAAAGCTGCCGATTTTGATTTACCCTCTGTAGACAGTTCAGAAGAGCTATGTGTGTTTCCCATACGTACTACGCCTTTGAAAATATCTTCACCAAGTCTCCTCATTGTTGATGCCATTGTTGCATGCTGTTTCAAACATTGCATATAGTGAGTGTAAACATTAAAACACATTAAAATCCTGTGTGCTATACAGGGATACATATGTTCCCCTAGTGATTAAATATTAAATAGCAAATGGTTTGACCATGCATCAGAATATAATCTGTACAGGAGATACTACTTTGTGTTCCAAGAGCAGCTGAACATTATCACAACGCCTTATCAACGTGTACTTCCCAGAAAGACTGGTTAGTGAGGGCTCCTGATATGCTGACATTATTTAAGTTGCTCTGGTTCCAGAACAAGCTCAGCTTCAGTCAACTTGTAAGGTTGCCTGAAGTTATATCCTGTAAAAGCATTTACAGACTCAAAGTGTAAACGTGACCCTTAAGAACACTTCACAGATAAGATCTATTGGACTTTTCATCACAAACTGTACAGAAATACTACTTCAGAATGAAACTTCATAATATGCTCATTTAAAAGTTTCCTGCTAGCACTAAAACCTACAGCTTACTATTCTATTGAATTTAATGTCAAGATATTCACAATGTTTCCTACCTTTTGCTTTAGCAAAAGCACTATTGAAGGCACCATGCACTATACTGAGTCTTTACAGTATGGCTATTGCCTTTTTCTTTATTATACTGCTAAGTATATTCTTATAGCAGGCTAATCAAAGAGAGGAAGGAATGTCTTGTGGTTAAACACTGAGCAGAGAACAGAAAAATCAAAATTCCTTTGCTGCTTTGCCAAACACTTCCATCAATTTCAATGAATCTCATGCATGAAGTGAACCTAAAAATACTGCCTTTTCTATTGCAAAAGTTTTGTAAATACATATGTAAAAATACCATTTCTGGAATGCTTAGACACCACAACAGAAATCTCATACTTATGAAAAATATGTTGAGAGGCACAATGCAAAATTTAAAATTAATTTGAAAAATAATTTGTTTTTTCCATTTGCCATCTATGTGTTGTAAACACTACAAATTTATGCTTTGAAAAGACTGCAGAATTTCTTTTATATACACTACCTAAAAACATCCACTTTTCATATGCATTTAAAATAAAAAAATCTCTTAGTGTCTTCTGTGAATTTAGTTTAAAAAAGAAACATACTGAAAGAGGACTACTTGTTTTACCTGAAGGCCAGTGTCTAGCTGTCTTATAGACCAGTATATAAATTTAATCACAGGCATGTGTAGTTTAGGATTCACAAACGGCATCCACTGGAGTTGCTCAGCAACTACAGGCAAAAGCTGTAAAAATATACAAAAGTAAAATTATATGTAGTATTATGAAACTACTCTGTAAACTAAGTGAAAAATAACAAAAAAACCTCCCAACTTTCTCTTGGAATTTAATGGATTACACATGCAAATGCTCATTGGGCAGGTCCAGTACAAGTACCAGAATTATAGGCACACGCAGATTTTAACACACATGCAGATGTGGACGTACATCATGTGATCTCAATCTCAGTAAATCCAATCCCAAGGGCTTTAAATCTTTAATGTAATTATGAAAAACAGTAAAAGAAGATTTTTCTGAACATCTCACTGATTTCCAAACCTTTGTAGTCCCAGAAAGAAAACAATAAGTGTTAAAAGTATACCATAGTATCATCTTTTATCAGTCATAAATCGAAGCATTAATATCTAATATAGGCATCAAAATATTTTAAATTAGACATGTTCATCTCCTCAGAAAAAAGAAATTACATATAGTTTCCATGTAAAATACAAGACAATTTATCAACTGATGGAAGTGACTTGAAATAAAATCCTGAAACTCAAGTTGAGACTGAACACAACACTTTTCCTTAAAAATGATCTATAGGTTTTACAAATGACAAATTATCTATTATATCTCACTGCTGGAATGAATACTGACTTATTAACAGTGATTTTGTTTTTATTACTGTATCCAAAGCACGTATAAAACAGGCTGACCTGTTATATTCTCAGAATCAGTTAAAAAACCCCCCATAAACCTGAAAATATATTAACAAAGCAAACATTCCAAACCCTTTTACCTTCATACACATCTCCTGAGTGCAGGTTTTTTTGGAGGCCTGGGTAACCAGAACTTTATGACTGCCCTCTCTTTCTTCTTGTATTTTTATTTTGCTAAGGTGCTGGTCTGTGATCCAATCCATAAGACAAGTTAAGAGCTCATAAACTTGGGAATTCGATGGTAGCTGTAACACATCCACAACATCAGATATTTCAGCTGTCAAGCAAATGATTTTTCTAAGCCAAAATAATAACAGACTGAAATATATGAGAGTACAGTAGTTCTGAAATATTATGCATTATTAAGAGGATGATGAGTATATGCCTGATAAAATTTGGGAGGTATGTTACTGTAGTAAGAGCATGTAGAAACATTTTATTCAAGGAAATAGTGATTTTGAACAGGACCCTTGTACCTGGGGTTTGAGAAGCCTGTATGTTATTAATATAACCTGTAACTCATGATACCTCTGGGAAATGTAAACTGTATGTGGATCAAGGGGTGGAAGGTGGTGATCCTGACCAGGACACCACCATATATCGAGGAGTCAGAGATTCACATCACAGTTAACCTGAGTAGGTGCAGCCTGTGCTGCGTGGCACAGATCACTCAACCACACAGTCTGTCCTGTGCTTGGCTGCAGGATAAGCCCAGCCGGCTCACTGTAACAGGAGCCTGCAGGCAGCTCCCACTTGGTACTGGTGGTCACGCCTCCTGCCTGGCCTCGCCTTTAGCTAAAAGGGCAACAAGTTCTTCTGTGAATGCCCTTCAACGAATAGAGTTGTTTTTTTGCAAGAAAATTATTTAATAGTTTGAATAGCCAAAAAGGAGAAGCTTCTCTCCACAGGCAGCACCTGCTCAGTGCGCCCCATGAAAGATACATCTGGACTCCGTCTGATGCTGCACAGACACAAGGTCCCCCTGGCATCTGAAGGGACATAATATTTACTTGCTATCTATATTCCTCCTCTTAATCTGTCTTACTAATACCACTACTTCATTAAGCCATTTGTTGTGAGGCTTTTTTTACAGAGATCCGGAAAGAGCTCTGCATCGTTTCTCTCTCTCTCACCTCACTCCCCATTGCTGAACAGGTACTATTTCTGATGGTTTCTGAGTGTGAAAAAATATGCACATAATCTATTTTGTACTTAAACAAAGAGTCATAAAATGCCTTGGAAAAGATGTTTACACAGAGAATCACTCCATTTTATAATTCTGGCCAAATGAATTACAGGAGAAAGCAAATCTTTACTGTCCTTTGCATGTGGAAATCCTTATTCAATGCACTAATCTCCTTTGCTTTATTTCATAAAATCCACTGTTGTTAAAATTTAACTGGGTAACTAGCATCGCTAGAAAAAGAACAAAGACTTAATGAAACTGTCATTCTGTCCCTGCACTACACCGCAATGAAATACTCTACAAATTACATCCAGAGGTACCTGAACACAGGCTGTGTGAACGGTTCTCTAAAGACTTCAAAAGTTTTCTCGTTATCTACCTCCAGATAGCTGTTTTCCTCTTCACTCAGAACTATAACCACTGATGCTGTTTATATTTCACTTGCAACCAAAGTACACTAAAACCTATGTAAACAGATAAATATATTGGCTATATATAGGCAGCACAGTTTTAAGGCATCTGATGTAGATTAATTAAGTAGGATGGTGTGAATATCTCTTTCACAGTTTAGCCTCCAGCTGAAGAAAATCATTACCAGTTGGGAGATGTTGGTAGAGTACTATCAGAGGACTTGCTACTAAACTGAACAATAGGGAGACAGAAAGCATTTCATCAAGTGATGTAAGAAGATATGTTAAGGAAAACAAGGTGATCATTTTGGAACTACGTATGAACACTGCATTATTCTCTTCTCCTCATTAAAAACTATTTCTCAAAAAAAAAAAACCAAACCAGTAGTGCAATCACTTTTGGCTTAGAAAAATAGAATTCTTTATCTGATACTTCTGACTGACTACTTTTTAGCTGGTGTTATTCATAAGAACAATGCTATACTGTAGCAGTAACCAGAATGAGTTTAAGATTTGCTCTGACACAGCAAAAGACATCAGTTACAGTCTAAGCAGGTTATAATTTAACTGGCAGATAAAAGATGACAAGACAGGAAGAGGAAAACACACCATGTAAATAAAAATCCATACATACACAATATGAAATCTAACAGACTGATTTTTAGCAACAAGCTTAATTTTTTGTTAGCTGCTGGTTTTCCCCAATATAATCGGCACCTCTTCTCACTGTAACTAATTCACTCATAAAATAAAATTGGAAATTACATTTCCTAATTTCTAGCAGATACATAGAGGATGTTCCACTAATATCTTTTGAACGAATCTTTAATTCTGCCCAATTCTTACCTTAGCAATTTTTGATGTTACCATCACTTTTTCCTGCTTGACAGGTTTACATTGTTGTACCACTTGATGTATATCCTTAGACTTCTGTACCATTAAAAATTCATGCTTCCTCTACAACAAAATGTAACAATGAATTATATTTCACTTGCTACCTATAAAAGAAGCAGGTGCATATAAGAACAAACCTTACCTGTAGATTCTCTAAACGAGCTTGTACTTTTCTTGCTTGACCTTCCAACTTCTTGTTCAGCTCAGTTACATCCCTCAACTGAAAGAATCAGGAAATATTAAAATATCCGTAAATTCCAAATTAACCTCTTGACTTAATTATCACACTGAAATAATTTCATGTGCTTGCTGAGTGGCTAAATTATTTCAGTTAAAGTTCTTTCTTCTGAGTTTGTAAAGTGATAGAAACAAAATCATCATCCACCTCCTCAACAAATTGCAGAATCACAGACTGGTTGAGGTTGGCAGGCACCTCTGGAGGTCATCTGGTCCAACCCCTGAGTTCAAGCAGGGCCACCAGGACCCAGCTGCCCAGGACTATGTCCAGAGAGCTTTTGAGTATCTCCAAGGTGAGAGACTCCACCACCTCTCTGGGCAACCTGTTCCAGGATAAATAAGCCAGCACTAGTTTTCTGCTGACCTGCAGCCCAACTTTTCAGTTTGCAGGTGAGGAATAAGCACTATGACGCCAATCTAGATATAGAGGCAGTCCATATTTGATTACTTTTCATGAAGCAGTGACATAAAAATGGAGTGCACGTTGCAAGGATGATCCAATAGTCTTGTTAATGGGGAGGGTGAAAGCTTTCTTCTCTGCAGAATGGAATAGTTATTGACCGTGCTACAAAAGCAGGTTTTTCTGTGAGAACAGATGAGGGAAACTGTAACCTCAATTTAAATATAAGAAATATGCTCTATGCATACAACAATGACCAGCATGATTATCACAGAAGCCCTCAGTTTGCACAGAAATGTGAAGATTTTATAGTGCCGGGAAACCAAGAGAGATGGGTTGCACCAAAACCATCAACATTCTAGGAGTTAGGTCTGACCTTCTCTAAGAGAATAAAGCTCCGCTGTAGATTTTTATTGTACGCTATCAGAACTGTAATTAACTCAATGAATAAACAATGATCGAATAGTTTAAATAGCAATTTGTGTATCAGCATTTTAGCTCAGACTTAACAGTCAAGTGAGATAAGAATTCTTATTCTCTGTATCATTAAGAACCACTGTCTCAGTTTAAGAACTGCCTTAATTAACATTTGTACAAATAACTGAAAATACTGAGCAAACATGGAGTTTGAAACGCACATTCTACTTTTTTATTTAGTAGAATCAGTACAGCAACTCAGCACAGGGTGGATTCTGTTACGTTATAAAATACTTCCTCCCCATCCAGTCTCAATTTGCTTCAGAGGACACGGATTTATAATTCTTAACAATTAGCCCTTGCTAGTGGGTCAGAGGAATAAGTCCAATTTTTTTTATACTGTAAAAGATCAGAGAGGTTAAATTTTAAGTACTAGAAAAAGGTGCAGAAAGCACTTTCAGACATTCATATAAGATGTTCAAATATTTTAAATTGTTGATTGTAACTTGTAAAATTATGGATAACAGAAAATAGCTGATTTTACCTGTTTTCTTAAAGAGTCATTTGTTTCCT
Organism: Coracias cyanogaster; assembly: GCA_033124195.1. NCBI lineage: Eukaryota > Metazoa > Chordata > Aves > Coraciiformes > Coraciidae > Coracias > Coracias cyanogaster. Next base: position 16,675 of record JAVSBS010006273.1, on the reverse strand, counting down.
TCAAGGTGTCAAATGATGACTTGAGCCTCTTATTTTCTTTAGTTATTTCTCTCAAGGCTTCTGTCAGCTGTTTGACTTCTGCCTCATGTTGCTACAGAAATAGCAAATTTAAAAAGGTGATTTACAAGAGACTATTTTAGAAACCATTCTAAATTAAGTTCCATTTTAGCATTAAAATAATACAATAAACTTTCGAAGATCACGTTTGTAAATTCTGCATGGCCACACTCGCGTGTTCACCCAGCAGTGAGAAAAACAACATCCATGCCGGATATTAAGAATAATCTATCAAGAAACTGAAAGCAGCATGTACAGCCTATTGCTCTTATTCTTTCCAGATTCTACCGAAACCAGATTATATCAATATATACACTTCTCAAATAAGTCAGATGTGGCAAATGTTTGTGAACTAAAATCAGTGACAAAGCTTCTATTTACAGCTTATTTTTCCATATAATTACAAAATATTGTGGTTCTGTTTTGCAGCAAGTTTTGAGGTTTCAACTAGTTTTCCTGGCTTTGCTGACCCTGAATCACACCGACCAAGACACTAATCCCATGCCTCGTGGACTAGTGCTCTGATTTAAAGCACAAGTATATGAATTGTTAACTAGAACTGGTATCTCCATTGCCATTTTTCTCTTTCCTCTGAATATTATTTTAGATTTAACCTTCTCTGGACACCAGGGCATCTCCTTAAGTACCTCAGATTTGATAAAACAGCAAAGTCTTACTGAAAATATTCCAGCTATACATACTTACTATCTTTCATTTCTCCCCTTCCATGAATTCACTGTTCACCCACTCATTCTCTGATTTTCCTTTTCCTCTCTTCCTACACGTGCAAATGACAAAAAGCAGAGTAGAAGTTTAAAGGACACAAGCCCCGAGGAGTTCCTTCTCTTAATTTCTTCTTGGAAGCTTAGTAACTTCCATTCCAGTTATACAGGAAAACTATCTATAACTCCTCTTTTCCTCAAATGCTGCTCTTCTTCAGCCAATAGGATCAAAACAGCTCTGGACAAAACATTCTTGCCTAAAGCACCTACCCACACTTGCTTAAGAAGACATAGAATCATAAGATTAAGTTGCAAGACCTTTAAGATCACTGAGTCCAATTGTTAACTTGGCACTGCCAAGTCCACCACTAAATCATGTCCCTCAGCACCACCTCTACACATCTTTTAAATACCTCCAGGGATGGTGACTCAACCACTTCCCTGGGCAGCCTGTTTCAATGCTTGACAACCCTTTTGGTGAACAAAAGTTTAATATCCAATCTAAGCTTCCCCTGACACAACTTCAGGGTGTTTCCTTTCTTCTGTATGAAATGACAGATCCCCTTTTCATACCAATAAACATACAGACAATGCCAACATATAATGGAGTATACCCTGTAACATCACATGGAATGTTTCACTTTCGTTTCCTACAAACACAGTTAAGACCTTTATTTGAAGTTCAGTAGCTCCTCTAAGAAGAGTAAGTAGAGAAAAAAATAATCTACAAGGTAAGCAGAACCAATTCAGTTGTTAAGTCAGAGGGCTGCAGGTGATGCTGGGATGTCTAAGCCATCCACTTCCATCAAATCTGGTGGTGTCCTCCATATCATGACCAGCTATATGATTTCACTCCTGCCAGATGTTTGCCTGGTCTGTTCTTAAGTCCTCTAGTACTGTAAACACTGCGGGTTTACCAACCTACCCGTTCATATGTTTAACTATTTTTGCTAGATCTAGTTTTTCCTGATACTTAACCTAATTTTTCCTTACTACTACTACTTCTTCTATCACAGACATCAAAAAAAATTTAGTTTCTTTCTCTTTGTTGCAGCTTTTTATGTAGCTGAAGATTGGCACATTCACCCTCAATTCACCCTGTATGTTTAATGCATGCATCCACTCACCATCCTCCATTTCTGTAGCTAATATTTCTGCTCAAATGTAATAGTGTACACACACACATTCTGAATAGTATACCATTCTTTTCAAACCTACCATATCTTCAATTATCAAGATCTATTTTAATCCTAATGTTCTTTTTCAGTATGCTTGAAATTCACTGTCACTTGCCATTTTTTTCAGCTTTAATAAATGGGCTCTTTCTCATCAAGCTTCTTATTAAAAATACTGAATACTTGACTGAAAAAAAAATTCCAGAATCCACTATGTACATTCCTTCAACTTTGTCATTAACTATTGTCTCACTACAGCTTTACACCAACTGCATTACATTTGTGTTATTCTTTCCCAATATGATTATGAAAATGCCATGCAAAATCATATTTAAAAAAATTCTAATTAAGTCCAGACATATATAAAACTACTACGCCTCTAATAACAATGCTCATTACCTTGCTGGAGTGGAAATGAGACTGATTTGACAATTTATTATTAACATACGCGAGTAGTTATTTATTGCATTGTTTTCTGCATTGTGCTTCCCATGGTTTGTTCATAGCTTGTTTCAGGATCCATTTATTTATTTATTTATTCAGAGAACTGACATTAAGTCGATGGCTGTACAATTCTTTTCCTTTTGAACAGAAAAGCACATTTTTTTAGTCTTCTAATACTCCTTTCAACCTCCACAAATTTTCCACAGATAACCACTAATTTTCCCTGAGTTTTCATCAGCCAGTGCTCAAACTGGTGTAACATTCTTACCAGCTCAGAAGATCTGAAACATCTAAATTAACACCTTAACCTATTCCTTCCCTGTTCAGAAGTTGCAGTCCCACTCTGATACCGTTTCCCTCTTTTTAACACGTAGTCAATCCTCCACTCAACAGCTTGTTGGAAAGGTTTATCTGCATACTTCAAAGAAAACTAAATTCTCAGCTTATTCTTTTGACAAAAAGTATACATATTTAAGGACTTCTCTTGGTGACTTTCTGGATTATAACCAAAACTTTTCACAAGACCTAAATACAATAGCACTCACAAGAACAGTGTTAATCACTACCTCTTCTTACAGCAAAATCGTATCATTTAATTCCTCCAAAAGTCAGGTTGATCTCTTCTTCTTTTGTACTTTTCGAGTGGTTTTTTGCTAATACCATCTGCAATAGTTGTTACGTCATTAGATCTCATTGTGTCTTAAAGGCTTCCCAAGGAAATCTACTTCAACTACACGTAACGCAAAGATACTCATTTAAGTTACATACAGTTACAAAGAGACCACCATTTTTTCTCTAATACTGGTCATACAGTTTCTGCCATTTCAGAAACAAGTTAGCTGCATATCTAAACTGTAACAATATATGTACCTACACATAGACAACTAAATGCACCATTCTGAAACAGAAGCCATAAAAAAAACCCTAACAATATTGTCTGGTACTTTTTACTTAAACCTTTCATTTGGGGATTTAATAGAATCATAGAATCATTCAGGTTGGAAAAGACCCTTGGGATCATCGAGTCCAACCATCAACCCTACTCTATAAGTCCTCTCCTAAACCATATCCCCCAACGCCACATTTAAACACCCCTTAAACACATCCAGGGATGGTGACTCCAACACTTCCCTGGGCAGCCCATTCCAGTACCTGACTACTCTTTCCATGAAAAATTCTTTCATAATGTCCAGTCTAAACTTACCCTGTTGCAGCTTGAAGCCATTTCTCTCTTGTTCTATCACTAACTGTGAGAAGAGACCAACAACAACCTCTCTACAATGTTCTTTCAGGTAGTTGTAGAGAATGATGAGGTCTCCCCTTAACCTCCTCTTCCTCAAACTAAACAGTCCCAGCTCCTTCAATCGCTCTTCATAAGATTTATTCTCCAGGCTCTTCACCAGCTTCATTGCCCTCCTCTGCACTTGCTCCAGCACCTCGATATCTCTCTTGTATTGAGGTGCCCAAAACTGGACACAATACTCAAGGTGTGGCCTCACCAGTGCTGCGTACAGGGGGACAATCACCTCCCTACTCCTGCTGGTCACACCATTCCTGATACAGGCCAGGATGCCGTTGGCCTTCTTGGCCGCCTGGGCACACTGCTGGCTCATGTTCAGCCGCTTGTCAATTAGAACCCCCAGGTCCTTTTCCACCAGGCAGCTTTCCAGCCACACTTCCCCAAGCCTGTAGTGTTGCATGGGGCTGTTGTGGCCCAAGTGCAGGACCTGGCACTTGGCCTTGTTGAAGCTCATACCGTTAACGTTGGCCCATCGATCCAATTTATCCAAGTCTCTCTGTAGAGCTTCCTTAATGCCTGTTAATGACAAAAGTAAGCTACTATAGACACCATTATTAGCTAACTTAGTTACTCTAGGTAATCAATTACAAATTGAAACAGAATAGATCTAAAAATGTCCGTTTCAGTTGATCATTTCTGATCATCGTAGTACCATTTTTGGTACATTGACATTTTACTTTCCTTGATGCCACTGATTCTGAAATCATATTGTTGTGAGACAACCTTTTCACTTGTATTTATAGTCCACATGCCCCATAAAACCATGCATATTTAAAGATGCAATCCAATGAAACTGAAAATCTGAGGACAAATAAAACCAATTCCAAATTCATCACTATTTTTACCTTTCTAGATATTAGGAGGTTTCATAAATATTTCTGCACTAGCAAGATTGATTAGCAATAAATTTGGGAAAAAAACATAGCACAGTTTTTATTCTTTAAAGATCTGTCAACAACCGGCTTTAAAAAAATTCACTTCTACCATTGCAAGTCTAGCCTCCCTGTGACTTTCATTTGTTACTCAAGGATTATTACCCTGAGTCAAAAATCATTTTGGGACTTTACTATTGCTTTTTTATTTATAGAAGTATCTATTCTTCACAAGACACTTCATATTCTTTTGCATAATTCATTTATTACTTTATTTCAAAAATAGTGGGTCAGTTTCCCACACCTTGTTTAATATGAATGTGAAACCAAGAACTTGTATTTTTCTTTGTAGCTCAGTTAAAATTTACTTAAGGTCAAAATCATTAGTCTCATTCTTAGTTCATCAATCAATCAATTTAATTGCATTAATATTTAGCAGATTCAAAGAACTTTTTTTTTGCATTTTAATGGGAACAATATTGATCATAACAACCTGAAATTAACAGTGATTCGTCTTTTCAGACCGTAAACACTGCTGCATCTAAAACACAAGGGACCAACAGTAAAAGCTACACCATACTTCAGGCACCTCTTTTACTGCATTTTACCACTATTAGATGAATCCATTGTGTTGAGTTGGTACCACAAGGAAGATTAGTAGATTAACAAACAACAGTGATGAAGGCTGAAAGCCAAAAGCACAATCAACACTCCTGTGGATATAGGAAACCCAGCAACCTTCTATAGCTTTTTTTGTTTATTAGTTTTCTAGTATTTTTAATGACCGAGCAGATGGAGAAGCACACCACTTTCTAGGTAAGAGGATTTTGTCTCCAGCCAAAGCTATATGCAACCTTTTGCACTGCAGGTAAATCTGACAGAAAACCAAAACTACTGACGAAGAAATACTTATTCCAGAACATAATCCATTGTCAGCAAAAGCTTTCAGCTACGATTAGCGTTATCTAAAAATTAGCTAGAATTGGTTTCCTGCCCAAAGAGTACACACTGCTTGCTCTCTCTTCTGGAGATGGTGCCAAATCTGGTGTAGATGCCTTTCATAGCAAAGCTTGTCAGAAATGCAAGTCAAACTGCTAGAAAAATATTTGCAGTTAGAATTCAGCTTCAAAGACTCAGTTCAAAGATTTCTGGTGAAAAATACAAAGGAAAACAAAGAAAAAAATGTATGAAAATGAGAAGTAAGCGTCTCTGAAGTTTTATACTGACTGCCACTATTAGTCAAAGGCTAACATACAGCAGATCTTTAAATTTTAAGTGCGGTTTCAATTTTACATTTAAAGAGTTTCAGTAATTACAGTACAAATCAGAAATGGGAGACTAAGTTGTATTTTTCAAGAGTATCCTGTTTCCTGTGAGTAAAAACATCTGAACACTGAACTGTAGCAGACAAAAAATGCATTCATGACACTCAAAAAAAATATGTGGGTACTATGAGGACTGTATTGCAAATTAATACAAAATACAGCAGAAACAATAAAATATTTTTACAATAGGGATTACTATTGCCAGGCATTTTCAGAAATGTTTTTATTTACATTTGCAGAGATATTACAACCCAACGTTACACTAGAAATTAATACAAAACAGGATAAAATACTGAATGCCACATAAATACAGGAAAAGATCAAACACTTTAAGACATTCTGAAATTAAAACAACAGAATTTCTCATTCAACGCATCTAGTTAGGTTAAAACAATATCTGGTTTTAATCATTAAAGCTGTCATTATCTCAAAAGATAATTTGATAAGATACCTGCCTGATACTTACCAACCATAAAATAAATAAATGAATTTATAAAACTCGCTGAAGAGTCAAAGGCAACTAAGATTCATACCTGTAAGGAAAGGCTCATTCAGAACAGCAGCATTGCTTCACTTCTTTAAAAAGTATTGAAGAAAGCCATTTAGCATTTTTTCATTTTCCTTTATATGAATGAAGGAAATACAAATGAGTTCCAACATGATACAGAGTAACTTATACAGTACTGAGATACTGCTTAAAAAAATCCAAGTGCCAAGTAACAGCTGGTATAAACTATACAGAACAGTTTATGAAAGATAGTGCTAGTGACTTGTGCTTAGACTGGAGGTAAGAGAGTTACTCCTCAACAATCCTAAATTCAACAGGATTGAGTTGAGGTTTATACAGAGGAAAGAATGATCTGGATTTGTGGTCCTATGCAGTTCTTGGATCATCTGGTGAAGAGTAAACAATTCAAACATCTTCTTATTGCTTCTGCAAAAGATTTCACATAAAATAATTGTCAATTTAAAATTGAGAGGTTTCATCTAAACACTAAAGATTCTACAGAAGATTATTTTTTTAATGAAGAAAGACGTGTTATATTGGAAGTTTCATCTAATTCTTCTACATTGCATATGATGTCTCCAAGCAGAGAGTTATCAAGGCAGGGTGAGAAAAATCTTGGCAAGTCATCAAAAACTCATTTCACTTGAGTAAGTGGTAATCACATGTCGTATAATTAAAGCTCAAGGGAAGGCTATAACAGGGTTTCACTCATGTGACAAAAGATTCCAGAAACAATAAATAAAATATTTTAAATAATTAAGATTTCTAAGAAAACCTTACTTTTATTATATTTTCAATGTAAGTTATTTTTTGTTACATGCAAGTTATATCTGCTATTCCGAAGTAGATTATTTTACAGGAATTTTTTTCCCCTAGACTTCAATTTTGATCCTAATAAAGTCAAATAAAAACCTCATTTTTGGCAACAGCTTTAAAGTCTAATGTAAAAAATGGCTGTTTAGATACCCGCTTTTTTAAATGCAACAATCCCATTAAGTAATGCACTGATGAAGCTCAGCAGCACATTACTACTGATATGGTGAAGACCTTTGTTACAATAAACTAATAACCAGTAAACAATGGGAACATTATATATTTATAATGATTAACACTACCCAAAGGGCTTAAACGGCTCAAGACTTTAAGTTTAGTTTTTGAAGAAAATGAAAACTGGTGAAACTTGAATGCAAGTCACAACTGAGGCTAAATTTACAAAGGAGATTACTATGAAGTACCTGGATAAAACTGAAGGTCAGGAGGAAAGAAAAGAAGGGTTCACTTCTAAGCATTGTTGTAATCTGCACACATAAGGACTGTTTCCTCTTTAGGCTAGGTTGCTGTGGTTTTTTCAGTTTGTACTCTGTAAATTGAACTAGATTTATATGCAAATTGAGGGTCTTCTCCTACACACTTGTGACACAAACACTTTAAGTGTAACCACTAACAGAGAAAGTCCAGCATTGTCTATGTTGGAGCAAACAAACAGCAAAACAGTGACAAGTTTCTGAAAATAGAGAAGGATAAAGATCCTCAAGTTTGCTGTTCTAATAATAACTAACAGAGTAATGGTAATAAAGGATTACTTTATTCTGGAGAGTTTTTGCAGAATAACACAGAGCTTTTCCAAAATCTGAGTATCTAGCTTAGAACTTCGAAGCAATACAGAGCAAGTACGGAAGAAGGACTCGTTACTGCAGGCTTCCAGGAAAGGCTGTAAGGAACCTGTAAAAGAAAATAATTTAAAAATCTTATTCCAGAGCTCAGTGCAAGGAAAGGTAAAAAAGTTCTTGATACCTTTGAGAGGGCTTTAAATGTCTTTTAAAATGTTGTGCAACTATTAGAACCATGAAATAATTCAGTTTATGCTGAGCAAGCGCGTGATGCAAAACTCAGGTAAAACTAGGAACTGAAAAAATACAAGTTCTTCCTAAGAGTTCTGACATTACTGACACTAAAACAAGGCCTATTCCCTTGAGAACAAAGGGAAACAGGAAACAACAATTTTAAACTCAAATAAAAATTCATATCTTGAACATGTTTATTCAGTGCTCATTTATCATGGTTCTTTCCCTTTGGTCATGTAAGGGGAATATTAAGCCATGTAAGAAGACTCACAAGGAAATATTTTAAGCTGCTGTAAATCACATGGACAGGGATAGTACACGTAGAAGCTAATGTGATACCTGATGGCATTTCACTATCAAAATACTGTCACTGTACTCTGCTTCAAGACAGGCAAAATAATTATTGAGAGGTGAAACTAAGAGTGGGATAAGAACACTTAAATAACAACAAAATTCCCTTAAAGTAATGGATGAGTTTCTAAGTCATATTGTATAACAGTCTCCCTCTATCCTGTTCCCCAAAATCTAATAACTTCAGGATTAGGTTAAATCTGTTCTCTTGTTATCTCATTCTTTGTTCTGACATTTCAGATTATAGCAAATAATATAAAAAATGAGTAACAGTTGAGGTTTTTTGTTAAAATAAATAGTCTTTCATATAGTATAGGGCATTTGCATTAGAAGAATACAGATGTGAGGAAAATATTTTGATGTTTATATAATGTTAAAAATATGTTATACTTAAGAAACTGCAATATGCAAATTGGAGCATAAACCAATAAACACAGACATTAAAAAATTCTTTGCACAAATGCTGAATACTGTAATTTGTAAATAGGATGTCAAGACATTTTTATCAGCACAAAGATGACTGGATATAACTTCTGGTCAAAATTTTGCCTTTCCTTGTCCAAGGACATACAACTTATTAAATATAACAAGTAGCCTTGGAGTGAAATCATAGAATGTTTCAGGCTAGAAGGGACCTCTAGAGGTCATCTCGTCCAACCTTCCTACACAAGTAGGGACATCTACCTAGGTCAGGTTGCTCAAAGCCTCATCAAGCCTGACCTTGAATGACTCCAGGGATGGGGCCCCCACCACTTACCCGGGCAGCCCATTCCAGTGCTTTACGACCCTCATGCTAAAGAACTTTTTTCTAATATCCAACCTAAATCTATCTTTCCCTAGCTTAAAACCATTACTCCTTGTCCTATCACTACAAACCCTTGTGAATAGACCTTCCCCTGCCTTCCTGTGGGCCCCCTTCAGGTACTGGAAGGTCAGTATAAGTTTATCCAAAAACACTCATTTAAAGTAGGTCAAATGTTTCTCTCCACGGAATATAAATATAGCCTGGGATAAGCAGCTGCCTGGGAGTAATGTAAAATAAAATTATGCCAATCTAACTCAGCTCCTTACACTTTTATTCTCCTCATCCTCACTAAAGTGATGGAATCACTTTATGGACAAGGCCAATTCACTTCACTTTTCTTTCTTAACCACATTTCTAACCTAGAATGAGGAAGAATTAGTTATTCTTTTTCCTGAAGGAGCCTGTAGGATGAAGCCAGTAACAGGAGCTTTGTACATAACAAGCCCAAGGCTGCACTCCTGTCCTGTCCTGGTGCAGTGACAGCTGTGGAAAGTAACCCTGTGAGAAAGTAGAAGACCAAGCCATGAAAGAGCTGCATACATTATTCATAGATTCTAAAGCCAGAAGGAGATGTGAATGATTTTTCTAACCTTACTTTATGCATAAAAAAGCCCATAGGATTCTCGTGACGTGATGATCCTCTTTGCATCCGAGCCATCATACTTCAATACTCTTTTCTCCAGTACCTTCCAGCCAGCCCTGGATGCTCTACTTCCCCTGTCCTGTTTACCAGCTCTTTTAAAAAGACAAGACTGGTTTGCAGGGAAAGACAGGCCAAAATTTGATGTTACTTTTTTCCACCCTTCTTTTGGAACAGGTTTCTCTTTGCTTTTCAGGCAAATTAATTTTCTTTTCAAATTCTCCCCCCTCCTCATCAACTGTTAAAGTGTAGCACTCGCTGAGGCTGGGTGTTGCAAAGATGAAACCAGGAGGAAATTTGAGTGGGTGGATTAGACCCATCCAGGGAGGAAAAGCTCACTGAGGCTCAGAGATGAGTCTAATGCCTGTCTCAAGAAGTCCTTGGAGCTGCCTGTTGCTGAAAAGTAGGAGTCTGTACTTGGCCAGCTTCACTGGCCTCACACTTTATGTACACATCAAGGTATGCACGGTGATCAGGTGCCTGGGTGTCAGTGACTGCCAGGGCTTTGACAGACATTTCGAAATAGCAAATATTAGCAAAGTATAGTTGTGTGAGTAAAATTCAGGTCTGGAGTTCAAACCAATTTAAACTTGGGACCTTCCCTAAGAATCCAGAGGAGTTTGGATCCAGGTTTGCTATTTACAGAGCATCCATTTGTGGGGATCAGAACAGGAAATAAAATTCCCAGGTCTGAGTTTGTTGCTGCAGTAAGGTAAGATGGAATTTGGGATCAGTGTTTCTGGAGCCTTGAGTGAGCAGTGGGACAGATTTTCTGTACATGACTGTTACTACTGTGGCACCAGTGCCAAATGGGTTAAGGCAGCCAACCATTAGCCAAATAAATCTTCTTCTGTTCCTTCATACTTTTCAAAAAATCAGTGTGACTTTGTAGTCACAGCTGTTCCATTGGGAAATGTTGAGACAATCGAGATGGAATTTACTTAATCTACCTCAGAGAGAACTTTTTGCTTAAGCATTGGTGCGTAAGACCTTTTCAGATGCTCTGTCAGCCCCACACGGGTCTAGCAGAGAGGATAAAGATCCTCTAGAAAGCCCGTGCCATTCTGAAATAGTAGTTTGAGGTTAGGCAAGATGCACCATAGCACCAAAAATGGCTCTCAGTGACTGTTTAGGCCACTAAATGCAACCCTGTAATAAAGCCTTATTTATGTATATATATATATATATATGCCCTGCCAACAGGTCTGGCAAATCATGTAAAGAGGCACTTCAAGGTGGGAAAAGTCATCTCATGCTGAAGTAAACATCTCGTAGGAGATAGGAGGAACTGTAATGTAGCTGGTTTTCTCCATCAGTTACTGAGCTGCTGGTAACTAGCTTAGGAGTAGAAATCTACTTTAGAGCTGTCTGCAAGACTACTCAGCTTTACTGCAGGCATGAGACCTAAAGCATCCTCTCCAGCGTTTGAAAGATTGTCCAGCAAAGGAGAACTTTGGGAGAAGTATGGAAGAAAAACAGTGTAACAACAAGATGTTTTCGAGACCAGGGATCAGTGCAAACATATGTGAACATCTAGGTGAGAAGTCTTAAGTACATCCTTTCTGTGTGTCATCATTCTTTTCTTCCTGCAACCCTTGGATAGGGGAAGCTTAGGGGAAAGAGCAGGAGAATGCAAAAATTATTTATATAGAGTAAGCCTATTTCTAGTGAAGTCACTTCCAAACTTTTCAGCCAGCAATTCTCCTTCTGGACTGATGAATCACACTTCTGCAATTTAATTTCAGAGAAGATCAAAATCCTTAATTTTTTCTGATGCAGCCTGTGGCAATTTGAATTTCCAGTTCTCTGCTGTCACATCAAAGCAGGACTCATGAAACTTGAAATGCTTTCTCCAGTCCAGTTCATCATGTTAATCCCATGTGATTAGTCCTACTCATATTTGGAACTCGCTCTTGCCTAAGAGTCTGTAATTCCATCTGGCACCTTCCATTATAATTGCAGAAGTGGCAGCTTTTGGATTGGTGCCTTTTTTTTTTTTTTTTTGGCATCCTTGGTAGAAGTAACCCAAATCTGGCTCTGATCTGACAAAAAACCTCAAGATTTGGTAGCAGAATTTCAGAGGCAGAAGTTTTCTTTCTGTGGGTGAGGGACACCCCCACCCATGTCCCGGTCAGTAGAGACAGCCTGACCATTTCTCTTTCTGTTCTTGAGGAATGGTGCGGTCACCAATGTGAGGAGTTCAAGATTCAGGTCAAACGAGTGATACGAAGCTGATTTTGTCTCTGATAAATAGAGAACTAGTTGACTTCGAGCTCTTAAATATGACAAAGACAACCCTAGCAAGAACAAATACGCAAACTGCGCTGCTTTATTTATTTCTTATACTCCCCAAGGCCCTGCTCTGCTAAGAAAATAATTTCCAAAAATGTCACTTGTTAACTCCTAGAGCAGCATTTTTGTATCTCACATAATAAGTGTTTAATGTACATGGCTCCCAACACTGCCAGTCTCCCAGTGTTTATTCAGGTGCTTATTGAACCATTTGTTATAAGCAACGTTACAGTAACCGCAGGGAACAATATGACGGATGCCAAGATACTCTGATCATTGAAGTGCACCACATTGCACAGGAAGAAAAGGAGCTTATTTTGAGAACACCGTTACATTGGCAGCTCTGCTACAGCATTCATAAATAGGTGGAAGTCAATCACAGAATTGCTGCTTTCGTAGACTGGAAAATGCCAGGAGCCCTGGGGCTCTGGAAATGCGTGTGAGATAAGCGCTATCTCATAAGCTTAGGTTGTGACCTCAGCAGCCCTGAGATAACGGTTCTGTGGTTCTGAGAGTGTACGTCATTGACAGTTTTAAGACAGATGAATATGTTGTAAGCTACCCTACTTTATGTGTTGAAAGCAACCCAAAACTTGTTCCTAGGTCCCAAATCCTTCTGCTGATCACAGTCTTCAAATTTGACTATTTTCAGTTTGTTTTGTTTTTTTTTTTCTTTCCTGTTTACTCTGAGAGGAAAAGCTAAGAAACTCACTAGCAGATGCTACAACAACAGTAATTAGAGCAAGTCTCAATTCTCAGTGGCGGGGCTGTAACAGAAATAATAATTAGCTAGCTCAGCAGATTAAAAGGGGAAGTGGTAAATCCATCATCTCACCTTCTAAAGACAGGGGGAATCAAATAGGCATTTTGCAGGTATGATTGATCCGCGCTGTTTTCAGTGTCTCTCATGAAATGCAACATATAGACTCCACCAAATACAAAGAGAATCCAGCGTGACCCCCTCATCCAGATCTCTGCAATGCAGCCTTGTGCTCTGGGTCTGGGGAGCCCTACCTAAGCGTTGCATCGGGCTGGGGAATGGGAGCAGGGTTTCAAACGCCGGCCACATCCACCTGGCACAGTGCTGCCAAACACTGTGCAGGGAGCCTTGGATGTGCTCAGCTAGAGACAGATGCAAATATCCAAACGCATCCCACCCTGTGGCACCCAGGAAAAGGAGTAAAAATAAGCTGCTTGCTGGGACCATGAATTTTGTGCTCTGTGGTCATTGCTGTTTTGAAAACATTAATAGCTGGTGGATATTTGCTGCGTGGTCTGATATTTTAATAAACTTCGGAGTCAGTTGCAATCAATGGTAAAGCCAAGAGGCTGTTTTCAATTAGATTGGACCTGCAAGATGTGCCTTTTAAGGTGTATCACATCCCTTAAGCCACTATTTGACTCACTGATGTGTTGGGTTTTTTCCTCTATTTGACTCACTGATGTGTTGGGTTTTTTTCCTCTCTTTCTTCTTTTCCAGATAAATTTTGTATTTCTATTTAACATAGTTAGGATTTTAATGACAAAGCTGAGAGCTTCAACCACTTCAGAGACAATACAGTACAGGTAAGTCAGCTGGTGCTTCTTGTTTCTGGTGTTAACAAAGAACTCCCTTGCCTGCCCCGTCCTTGTCCCATCTTTTTTGTCATTCCAGATGTCACTGTTGATCTCAGAGGGGGTCTTTCTCGCCCCTTGAGCCCATACACTTAGGTACACAGTATTTTTCCAGGCTATCCATAAAAGCATGCCTGCATTTTTTTTCTGTCCACTTCATTTCAATGTCCAAACAATGCAAACAGCCTGGGTTTATGGGCACAGAGACACGTGCACTGCCACAGCCACCAGCCTCTCTACCTCCTCCAGGCTCTCACGTGCCTCAAAACACACGTGAAATTTTCCCCTTCCAATAAAATCAGAAGGATTCAATGTCAAGTGAGGGTAAGAACGTTATCAACTTTTTTTTTTTTTTTTTAGATTGGACATTGGGAAAAATTTCTTCACTGAAAGGGTTGTCAAGCCCTGGAACAGACTATTCAGGGCAGTGGTGGAGTCCCCATCCCTGGAGGGGTTTCAAAGCCATGGAGATGTGGTGCTGAGGGCCATGGTTTAGCGATGGACTTGGCAGTGCTGGGTTAACAGTTGGTCTTGATGATCTTAAAGGTCTTTTTCCACCTAAATAATCCTATGATTCTATATATACACAAGCATATATATTATGTTATATACATTGTATTACATAAATACATCATAACTCCTTTCACTGACTAGACCATTCAGCTAATGGGAAAAATCGGTGACAAACTGTCCAGTCCCTACTAGGTTGCTTCTCTGTCCCAGTCTCTGGCTTTGCAGATGCAGAACAACAGAATATCAAGACTTCCCAATGTGTATACGCATATTAAGATCCTTGTTTGTAATAATACCCCAGCGAGCCAGAAGTAAAAGAAGAACAGAGCCTGGGCCAAAACACCCATATCATGTCTGTGGTGAAGAACAGTATCATTACTGATGGTCACTGTGTGCATACAGGTATATACAGTAGGGTTTAATGTTGGGTTTTTTAAAGTGTAGGGCATGGGAATGGAGAGCGATTGTGCCTCCTCCCTTCAGCTGGTACCAGCAGCAGTGTAACCAGTCAGGGGGTTGCATCATGGAACTGATCCTCAACTAATCATTGCCTTTTGTAAGGGGTGGCTTCTCAGGTACGCCAGTTCCCCGAGCTGGCTGACTGGGCAACCTCACAAGCATGGCAGAAAGGAGAAGACAGGGATGTTTAGCCCAGGGCAGCAGAAGGAATGTGGCCTGGCCCCTTCCGGCAGCACTATGGGCTTAGATCAGCCTAGACAGTATAAAAAGAAATTCTTAGGGATCAGGAGATGCTGAGTGGCCTTCCTCTCATACCATTTGCAGTGTCTTGCAAGGTGTTTGGAGTATTTGTGGACAGACAGGTCCTTACATTGCGAATTAGGACAGGCTTTGTGCAGTAAGATTAGCCACAATCCTCTACATAACTTCTAGATAAATAACTTCTAGATAAAATCTCAATATATCAAGCTGAAGCTTGAATCCTGGTGTCCTCAAATCAGCCTGCTCTTGGCTTTGGAGGCAGTTTTGCTGCAGTAATGAGGTTTTATTGTTTTGCCTCACTCCTTCCTTTTACTCCTGTCTGGGGTTTGGGGGCAAATAAGAAGTTAATGTTGTGGTCTGGCTTTCATGTTCAGACTCTTCTCTGCACATTTCCTCAGAAATGAAGGGGGAAGATATCCCTTTTTCCTGCCATAAAACTAAAACTAGAATGAAGAAGCCCAGATGCTACGTTTTCCTCCCTGACGCAGTTCGCAGGGTGCATTAGAGTCATTAGATTCTGAGGTGATCTGAAGTAACTGCCATCGTCCTTGAACAGATGACCGTGATCTTATCCTCGCTACAAGCTCTGTGAGGGAATCTTTTTTAAATCACAGCCTAAATAGAAACTCTAATAATTCAGGGAAAGCCTGGGGCAAGCCTTGTTGCTCTAAAGCTGGGCAGTCCAAACATTTGTAAAGCAAGCATTAAATGATGTGGCAGCTACTCTGTTAAGACTGTCACTCCATCCTGACACTGGCAATGGTTTTATGCTCCTCTGCCTGCCAACCTGCCTGTCTTTATCTACCTGTTATGGCATTATACAGAGATTTATATAGGCTTTGCAAAATTGCAGTCTTCTGTGTTTGTACAGGATCTAGCACAATGAGTGCTGTTCTGTGGCCGACATCCCCGGGCACTATTACAGCACCTATAATAAGGATTAGCCCCTAATAATTCTGTTAATAATCACTTTTGCTTCATTGTGCACCATCTGCTCATATATTATTTGTAAGACAGCCACTAAGCAATTGTGTTGGCGGTGCAGGTATTGCAGAGAGTGAACGAGCTTTATACTCCAGAGAGAATCAAAAGATAGGAGCAGAGGAGGTCTCACGGGCGCAGTGTTCCTGCCCTGGTCAGCAGCTAAATTGTGCACGTATCACCCAGAGATCTAAGAAATCACTCACTGGGATTGCAGGGAATCTCATGGTTTCAGCCTAGTGCAAGTCTCACTGATAGGACAGAAACTGTATGGAGGAAGAAGAGGGAGAAGGGGAGGAATATAAACATTTCCGTTTGTCCGCTGGAGTTTGGGATGTGGGGATGAACAGCAGGATTCAAAGACAAAGGCTTTCACAGAACATATTTCTCCAAGTGGTCAGGCACCGGTCAGAAAGTGCCTGAGCAGCTTGGAGAAGAAGAGGCTTACAGGCTTAGAGGAGACCTCATTGCTCTCTACAGCTACCGAAAAGGAGGTTGTAGTGAGGCTGGTG
>JAVSBS010006272.1:0-57795 GCA_033124195.1 Coracias cyanogaster | reverse complement strand
AACAGGAATTATTACTGATGCTATGCTTTTCTTTTTATCATATTCTCCAGAATGCCTTCTTCATGTGTTCTGGTTGCTCTTTGGTATTTTCAGTTTGATATATTGATGTGTAGTCCATTTTCTTGTTTTCTATTAAAAATAGAATGATCAAAATGTTGAATAAATAAGGTAATATATTTTGACTTTTGTAAACGGGTTTTAATATACAAGGGGGTATAATTTAGAGCCTACTGTTCATACTGTACCCTATTGTCCTGGTTTGTCCAGGACAGGGTTAATTTTGCTGGGGAGAAAGCTGCAGTTATTCCATACCATGCTGACATTATGCCCCGAGAGCCAGTTCTGGGTTCCCCAGTGCGACTTGCTCGCCTTTGTGTGTCTGCCTGCATGTGTCCGGTTGGCTCGGCTTCGTCTGTTTACCTGCACAGTATCACTTATTTTGCAGGTTGTTTTTCTCACTGCTGTCATTGCTGTTGTTACTGCGACTTTTTCTTGTGTGTTATTGTATTAAATTCTTCTTATCTCAATGCAAAAAGGCATTCTCAGGCACTCCTGCCGCTCCCTTTGTCCAAGGTGGGAGGGCAGAGGCTGCAGCCATGTGGCTCGGCTACTGGGAGCGTTTGGAACCCAACATGGGGCTGGAGGGTTGAGATAAGGACAGAATCTGATCAGAGCGTGTTGAAATAATTCCTGTTAGATGCAATTTTGTGTTTATATATCTATATATTGTTTGAATAAGAGCATGTTTACAATGCTGGCCACTCTGTTTGCCTGGTGGTCCTGGATCAATCCTTATATCCACTGTGTGTTCCCAGTGATGATGTTTATAATATGTGGGAAATGTGTCAAGGGGATCGTTGTGCTGTACTGGATACTGACAGCTTACAATATGATTATGTCACTACTGGGGGGGGGAGAACTGGTACCTGTGTGTGGCTTGGACGTTTGTTAGTGGTCTCACCCCATCTATGGGTGAGACAAGGGAGGGGACCTTCTCAGCTTTTGAGGATTTTACCTATCCATGGAACGTCCAGGCCAGCATGCTCTCACTGCTGTGTTTGCTGAATGTCTGCCAGGTCCTGTTTAAGATTACACGGTTCTTATCCAATGTCATCACCCAATATCCTGCCCTGAGGCTGGATAGTTATGAGTGGCAAGGTGTGTGGGAGAGCATGGGCAAGTGCTTGGGCCAGCTTCATGTTTCCATAAATCTCTTTCTCTCCACATCAAAATAAAAAAAAAAGTTGTACTGAAGGAAAAGACTGAGTTCTTTAACTTATGAGGCTCAAATTGTGAGGTTTTACTTCTAAATCAAGCTGGGAATAATACCTTATACATACATATAGTGTTCAGTCCCATGGTTTTCCCACAGAACAGTATGCAGATGAACTCCTTTGCACAGAACAAGTAACAAAAAAACCTTCTCTAAGGAAGGCAGACATTTAAAGCAACACTCATTTATTACCACTGACCTACCCAGAGTCCTTTCTAAAGAGGTGAAGAAACATCTGTGCCCAGCCCATCACAGTTTGTCTTCCCAGCAGCTACCATAGGATGGTGAAGAGGAGCAAAACTACTTTCTCTCTATTCTGCTCCTTCTCCAAGATGAACCATATTGAAATAAGAGAGTCTTTCCATAGACTTCAATGGAAATGGGTAAATGAGCAGCAGAACATGACAAATAACTTAAACCAGAACTATGGCAAAGAGTACAGATCTTCAGAACTGAGTCTGAGTGAGTCAAGGACTCTGCCTAGAAATATAAGCTCCAGAATAGTTGATGCTAATCCTGGTGATTTGTTAAATGGCAAGCCTGGGAACAACCAAGAACCAGTCACGATCCTGGCACTGTCAACAGGGACCAGTAGGAACAGCAGGCTACACTCTATAAGACAGTGTAGAGGTACAGAGGTAGGAGATACGGAGGCAGGAGGCATTCCGTCACCATCTACCATCTCCCCTCTGGTGGCACTTCTGAAAACAAGCAATGCTCGGGCAACCTCTCGCAACTCAGCCAGAAGCACTTGGCCTCTTGTAGCTGCTGGAAAGGAACTTTTGCAAGCTCCTTCTGGATGCCTGAAGTCTGTCAGCATAAAGCACAAAACTATGCAATACAAAACAGCAAATCAACCTATGCAGACAGAGTTTTAACACTGTTATTTTCCCTTTCCAGAACATGGAAGAATTCCTACAAACTCTGGATATCTGGATTTCAGCCTCCATGGTTCACAATAAGCAGAGGAGAAAAGAACAGGGCCCATTTAAACCTTAACACTCTGTCCTTTGTTTGAGGAAATGGCGACCACCAAGGATCTATATAAAAGGTGTTTCTTGGATTAGGAGCTACATCAACTAGGGGAAAAATAGTTTTAAAAATTATTTTCAAACTATATTTTAAAACTAAAATTCAGGATCAATTTTATATTTTTTCTTGAAAAAGTAAGTATGAAAAGTAATTTTTGCTTATATTTGATGGTCATAACTTGGTATTAACAAAACACTGATTAGAAACCAACTGGCCAATACAAACTGTTTTCATGAGCATTTCTTTCTTCATTGCTTAAGGCTACCAGGCATGGTTTCCTTTCACACGCATCTGATTCATCATAACCCGTTCGGCTCTGTCACTGTTATTTCAGTCCTTGGCTGGTTTTCCTATAAATATAGGGGTGGAAAAACAGTTTACTGTGGAATATCTCATATTAACATTAGACAGGTAACACCAGGTAAGGGCGAGGAGAATAATCCAAAACTCATCTTTTGAACATACTTCATCTAAAATACTACTATTTATAAAATGGATGACACTAACATTTGCTTCTGTCATTTTCTCCCTGAGGGACTTCCCACTCAGTAACAAACAAAAGTACTTCTATAATTTGAAAAAAACAGGAAATCGTTATAAAACCAAAGGAGTTGCCAGGGAAGCCTGACTACTCCCATTTCTGAAACTAATTAGATTTTATTATTTTGATCTCATGGATTCTTTTCAGAAACACATGACCCAGATCACAAAACATGCCATTTCTTATTTGAGAAACTCCTTTAACTCCATCTGTAATTGACAGTGATTGACACAAACCAACTGATTACATGGTCAGTCTAAAGTTGTAATTCCTGTACAAGTCTACTTTTTCAAATGGGGAATGGAGAAGAGAAAGGGCATATGACCCAAAACATAGGTGAGGAATGTGATGGGAAGGGACAAAGGAAGTACTAACAAAAGACAAATACTCTGATGAGCCACCTCCGATGAGGTAGAAGTCCAGTTCTGCCTCCAGTTGGTACAAAGTCATATCCAAGATCTTAAAGAGGGCCACTATGAGTGTGCAGGATGCCAAACTGGCTAACTAAATCAGCTGGAAACTATTCATTTTTTTAATCAATAAATCTCCTGCCAGTTTAATCAGATACCAGCCATGGCTAGCCCAAGGGAAGAGGCCAGGGGAGAAAACCCCTTTCAGCACTGAGTTAGAGCAGCCTTGTAAAAATCTCCCCTTTCAGCTGCTAGAGGTGAATGGTAGGAAAGATCTAAACACTCCTATCAACTCAAAATCATCCATGCAGAACATATATGTACATATGAAAACATATATGCACAGTCTGTTTGACACACAGAGACATTTCCGGGTACAGAGAGGTCTGTATTCCTGTTGTGGCATAGGCAAGCAGGCTAGTGTTTGAATCACAAAACCATTTATCCCCAGAGTGAGATTTACAGTGAAGCTTTCTCTGCTGGAGAAAGGCTTCTCATGTCAGCAACCAGCCTTACATTAATCCTGATTTTTAAAGCCCGCCTTTTGCTTCCATGATTTTCCTTCCTGCGCAGGATAAGAAAATTCAACATCCAGAGTGGTATCCATGGTGGAGCTCCTAGTTCACTTGGCATGCAGGGAAAAGTCCTGGCACCTGGCAGATGGCGCAGTCCCCACCGTGCTGAACAGGCAGGAAGGGAGCTGTGGCCAGGCAGGGAGCCTAGGGGTGCTCCTCTTCACTGGAAAGCAGAATCTACAGCTGTTAGTTCCATGATTACCTCTTTTTTTATTCCCCTCTATTTCTTACCATTGTTAAACTAAGAAGACTAAAAAGCCTCATATACAGTCATATGTCTTAGCCATTACCCAAGGTCAATCCAATTTCTAACCACATCATTCTATTTAGCCTATTTAGTTTTCCTCTTTCATTTTGATGAATGCTATTTTCTTCACCTCTTATTAAAATACTTTAGTTCCCCAAAAGAAAGATAAATATCCCCTAATACATCCTGTCATTAGGTTCTTCCCAGCCACTCCTGACAGCAAAACAAAAATCAGTAGCTGTTTAAAAGGTTCTTGCTCTTTGGAGGAGAGCATCTCAAAGCATTTGACTCAAAAGCAGGTTGAAGTCCCTCAGCACCTTGTTATACAAGTGTTTTGTGAAAAGGAAATTCCTTCAGAATGTGCAACTTCTTGTTAATTTCTTTTCCAACCAAGGTCAGTAACAGAAGTATTATCTACTTTATCTAACTTTCCAGATAACCAAAGCCAATCATCATTTGACAGAAAAGACAGAGATGAGCTCTTGAAGACACAGATTCCATTAAACCAAGGCAAGTTTCTGGAACACCTTTCCTACGAGGACAAATTGAGAGAGTTGGGGTTGTTCAGCCTGGAGATGAGAAGGCTCCAGGAAGACCTCATTGCAGCCTTCCAGTATCTGAAGGGGGCCTACAAGAAAGGTGGGGTAGGACTTTTTACAAGGGCTTGCAATGATAGCATGAGAGGTAATGGGTTCAAACTGGAAGAAGGTAGATTTAGATTAGAAATTAGGAGGAAGTTTTTCACTATGAGTGTCATGAGTCACTGGAACTGGTTGCCCAGGGAGGCTGTAGATGCCCCAACACTGCACGTGTTCAAGACTGGGTTGGATGGAACCTTGAGCAACCTGGTCTAGTGGGAGGTGTCCCTGCCCATGGAATGGGGGTTGGAACTAGATGATTCTAGAACTATAATTTTGTAAGTGTGTTACCACATGAGAGCAAGCAGACTATCAAGATACATTCACACTATGCTACATATGAGTCTATCTTTTCATTTTACTGTGATTCATAAAGAACGTCAACATTTACAGTCTTTGTTTCAATCCATGTGTGAGACTTAGAAAGCTGTTTGGATGTTTACTTTCAGGTAGAGCTATTGCTATTTCTTTGTGACTTTCAAAAAATAGTGTACAATCAAAAACTCTTCCTATTTATAAAAATGGTACAATTGTAGTACATACATTATTTCTCATTTTTTTAAATTCTTACTTATCTGCCTTGTTGAGAGAGTATGCACACAAGAACCATCAGTAGAGGCATAAGATTTGGCAGTATTTAAGAAACAGCAGCTGCATCCTCTGGCCAAAACTACACACTGTTTTAGGTGAATGGAGAGATTGCTGTATATATGCTCTTAAGAAGCACTGTTCTAAACTTGAAAGAGTATTCTCTATGTATTAAAATGCCATAATAATTGTCAGCTTTCCCAAAACCAGAAGAAAACATGCTAGCACATGTGAAGGGCTTTTTCTCTCTGTATTTCCCCTCCCCAAAAGCAAAGAGAGAAGCTTTGCAGCATGCTCCAAACATTGTTTCAGATTTTTAAAATGGAACTTCAAAGTCTAGAACCTCTCAAAAACCATCAATAAAACAGTAAAAACAGAAAAACAGGACATAACCAAAACAACCCAACCACCTTGTCAGCAGCTAGTTACACCCTAGTGACACCAAAAAGCCGGTTATGGAAATTCTTACAGTGTTTGAAATCTATATGATCATACACAATTCAGCCCTGAGGAAAAGCCAATCTGTATGATGGATACCCTTGTTTAAGGGCAGCTAGGTTGTGTAAGTTTTAAAGATGGTTAGGAAAAGAAAGGAAAAGTAATATACCTAAAAATAGGTTTTCGTATGTGGAAAAAACTCTTTTCGTGTCAGTAGTATCTCCTGTTATTTGCCTGATTGCTTCTGTTTGTTACTTTTTTGTTTTGGCTAGGAGATTTTATACATGGCCACTCAGAAGAAGCCCCTTCCCCCTTTAATAGTTCAGAAATAGAAGCTTAACGGGAAAGTATATTCTGGTTTCAACTCTCCAATTAGAACATCAGTCCACATTCTTGAGTTTCCACATAATAAAGACTTTTATTTATATAAAAGCAATGAGATGCAAAACAACTTTACAACTCCTACAAAAGTGAAGTATAAGCAAAAATATCAATTATGACTTGTACTCATAACTTTACAAAAGCATTTATCAGTTACGCTGACTGCATAACTGCAGTTATAACAATCTCTTGCAAATATATGAAGCCTACTGCATACTGTCATATTTTACTTTGCCATCAGCATGAATCAAGGTGACTCGTTACCTTTTTTCTAAAGGTATTTTCTAAAGCAACCCTAGAATACAGATACCAACAGAAAAGACAGATGTGTTAAAAATATTATCAATACATTTCAAAGTTATTAGAAAGAGGTATTATTTACTGTGTTATCCCTTGGCTCCTACTGCTGTAACTATATTGCTGTTTATAAACTGGAAAGTTTTTAAGGCTTAATTCAAACAGCTGATTTACTGTCTTGGATTGTACTGTATTGTCTGCATTTCCAGAATCCAAGCTACTGAGCCATCTGCACCACAACTGCTTTCCAGGCTTTGTCTTTGTCAAAATCCTTTAAGGTATTGTTGGAAACCTAGAAGTAAACAAATTTCAGACAAATGGATGAAACGATGCTTTGGCTAAAAACTGACATTCAAGCAAATAAATATCTGAGACGGGCTATAAGAATGTAAACATTAACAGTTAACAGAGCTATTAAGATATTCTATACATAGTAAATTGTATAGTTTTGTATGTTGTATAGTATACATTTATGATATAAACTACAATAGTGTAAATTGTATAATATTTGATAATTTTGGGTCAAAGAAACTTGGCCAAATTCCTATTTTAAACACGCTACTTAGACATATTTTCAAGATTTTTGCCCAGATGCAACTGAAAGCCCTCACACCTAAATCTCTAAACCCAAAGCCAGAAGTAGCTCCTTACAGTGCATCTGACACAAGATTTATCTACATACATGCAACCAAGCGAAGGTCTTGCCTAAGAACACAGACTTCTGAGAAGCCAAAGGGGCCTACAACTTCACTTATAACATTATTCATGTGTTTAACAGATAAAAAATAAGCAAAAAGGTGTTGCTTTTCTGGACAAAATGCTCCTTTTAGCATTTAACTCGCACCAGATTTCCCAATGACTCACAAACTAGGAGTACTGGTATAAATAATCCCTGGAATAGATCTGTTTAGCCATGCCATGACCCCTGCTCCAAAATGTGACTTGCAGCGATAGAAGTGCTGCTGTGCTTAACCCTTCCCATTTGAAGTTTAGGGAACATATGAGAACTAATTCGGCTTAATAAATACACTCCCCCACAGCAGGCCTTGGAAAAGTACAACTATATTGAGTACTCTCATTCCACAGCCCAAAGCTTCTGCTCACATTGAAAGGGTTAAGTCCATTCCTTTCTTAAAAGATGTCTATCTCAGTATCAGGACATGGCCATGCAAGGTCCATCATCTTTTCTGTAACTTCATTCTGACATGTAAATAGCAATTATGGATCTGCATCCTGTGGAGCAGGACTACAGTTTTATCTTAGTACAATGATGAGCCTCATCTGCAATTGGGAGCCCACATGGCAAAGAACAAAATGGGGCTTTAACCTTACAACTGTTTTTCTCTTAAACAGAACTCATCACAGATTTACAGATATTGCATCTGTCATGCTCCTGTTATCATGTAACCAGCAAAATATTACCTCTATTACGAAATTCACCAGTGCATTAACATCTTGGGTTTTATAGAGCACCTTTTAACTGTGATCTGAATTAAGTAACACAAAATATGAAAAAACCACAACCTTTAAATACAGATTTTTAAATTTTATAATGGGTATAAATACATACCTCTGTTGTTCTGTACTCCTGTTTTTTAACCTGTGATGCTGTCCATGATGAATCATGTAGTTTCATTTTTGTCTTGTAATTTACACACTGTATTACAGTCCCAATAGTAAGGCATGCCTGAATTAGCAGCATCAACATCAGAAGCAACAGGAGTACATCATAAGATTGCTGAAAATAGGCATGAATATGCTGTTAACTACTTGAATAAACTATTTTCTGCCATTCCCATGCCTGTGTTCTTGAGATCTGTATCTAGATTTCACTTTTTAACTCAAATCATAACTTACAGTTTATTTCAGTATGAAGCTTCAATTAAAATTTGAGTGCCTAAGTTTGCTCAAAGTAGAACAAATCACAAATTTTTAACAAAACGTCAATTTGCCAAATGATCTTTTTCTTGAGAAACAGAATTGAGGAAACCACCCTCTAAAATACAGAGCCCCTCTGCTGGTTCTGACCTGAGCACTGTCACAGCTATGCTTGGGTCTGGCCCTGTGCCTTGCTGGCTCTGACCTTGCCCAGCTGACCTGAATTCCTGGCTGACCTTGGATTAGCCTCACTACTATACACTTGTCTGGCAATCACTGAACTATTGGCTGAACCTGGTTGCCATGGCTGGACCTGCCTTCTTTTACTTTTTTTGGGTACTGTAGGACTGCACTCCTTGCCAATGAGGTCACTGTCCTTGCGTGCCTTGCTGTCACCTTCCCCTCCACTGTCCACCCTCCTTTGCAGAGCAGCACACTCTTGCTGCATCCAGACACAAAGCAGCGTAAGAATGTAAGAAATGCTCTGCAGAGTCACACCAGCTGCCCGGTCAGTCCAGTCTTCCATCTCCAAGAAGTGCAACAAGAAGACGCTACTTAAGAACATGTAAGCCATGGCCACTTCCTGAGGTCCAACAACACACTATGCTTCTCCAGTTTCAGAACAGGATCACATACTCAAAGGCTGGTTTTCCACTCCCTAAGGTCTCTGTTTAACAAACATTTTCCCTCTCTTCTTCTAAAATTACAAGACTACTTAAGGACTAGTGGCTACTCAGAGTGAAGATTCTCATTGATACTATTTTAATCCCCATAAATGGTTCTTCGAATATCATCATGGATTGCTAAACACTTTGACAGTAAAACCCTAGAAAGCTCTTCCACAATGCACTCATAACACTTCATATTGAAATGCTTTAAGATTAGCAGATGTTTTTTTTTTCCTGCCCCAGTCCAGGTTTTTAATGAATCCAAGTGTAAGCTTCCAATCCCAACTGTTGGCAGACAGCCTAAGAAACAGTAAAATGTGCTCTTTAAGTAAACCTAGAATCTTTAATTTATATACTACAAATGTATTAAAACCTCAAGGAGTCCAGCATATTATGTATTTACTATTTTTTAGAATAATATCTCATTTTTTTTAAACTATAATTCCAGGGTGGCAATAGGTTTAACATACTTAAAATGATATCATTAGTTAAACAAGAGTTTTTGAATAATTTCTGTAGCATGTTACTCAATCTTTACAATGCAGTACCTTGTCTCCATATACTTTGTAATTCATTCTTGTGTTGCTAATAGATGTTAATTTTTCAACTGAGTAAACATACGTACTTTAACAGCAGGTGGATAACTTTTAAAGATGTCAACAACTTGCATAATACTGAAGGATAAGTATGCAGAAGCGGTGAACAACAATGGAGAGGTAACACTGCTAATGGCAATCAGAACCTCCACCTAAAAATTAAGGTAATAAATGTTAAATAAGAAATTTTTTAAAGTTAACTTCAGTTTGTGAGCTCTATCTCCTTAATGCAAGCCTAACAAAAGCGTGTAAAAGTGTATACCACTACACATGTGAGATAAATATTAAGAGCCATCCACATTGTACAGAGATACAGAAGCAAGCTTTGAATAAATTAAGTTTCCTAGCCAAAACACTGTTGTTTTGTAATTCATTTTCCATTTAATATGGATTATGGGGTTTTTATTTGATTTTCAAAGTGCCTTTCATATGCAGATAGTGGAAGCAATATCCAATTTAGAGAGCAAGTACAGAAGTGTCATTTAGTCTTCAATTTGTATGAAATAATGGGAATTAATAGCCTATATTGCAGACTTACAACCTAAAATAACTGTGCAAATAAATTTGAGTGCTTTGAGACAAATTTATTGCCATACAATAGCAGCCAAGTTTGCCTTCAGATATCATCCCTACAGGATCAAATTCTGACTTCAGTAATGGTCATGCATTGTTACTGACTTAAATATGATTGCATGACTGTAACTTAGATGTTTTAAGGAGGCTTAACTACACTGAATATTCCTAGTCCTTGTTGCTAGTTGTGCAGATGAGGAAATTGTTTAAAACAGGTTCTAGGTCCAGTGCAGCCTGCATGCCTCATTTTCTTCTTTCAGAAACCACAGCTCATCATGAATGGAGAACAGAATGGAAAGGACCTCAGCTCAGGAGCATGATAGCAGATCTGGGCAGACCATATGAGGGATGTAATTTTCCTATGGTAACATCCATTCCCAAAAAGATAGTACAAAAAAAGCCCCAAAACCAAAAACCAGTCCTTTGAGTTCTTTTCTAGAACTGGTGGAATTAAGTCTCCAAAGGACCTACAAGGTTTCTTTCCAGGAGTATCAGTTTATCATGTTACATATTTCTGTCATATTTTGTAGAAGTAACTAAAAACAAGTGATGAAATATGAGTAGGGCCCACTATCACAGGCAGGCTTTCTTAGCACTGTTCCACTCTAATGACAAAGTCTAAGAATTTTACACACTTACCAGACATTTACTTGGATATTCGGCAGCCACATGACTTGCAATAGCACTTGGAAAACACTGAACAATAAAGCATAACAAAATAAGTATTTATGAACTTGAAAACTGCAAAAATTGCAATCGAGTTATAGTGACTCCCACTAGTCAGAGATCACATCCTACATTTCCTGAAAAGGTAAAACTGTATAGACTTATTATGACAGTATTAAGAATCAATTAGTCAAATGGAGATAAACCTAATCTTCATTTAACTTGCATTTAATATCATGTATTAAACCTACGCATACTGAAATATCCTCCAAACTTGGCACTTCTGCATAAAAACCTAATGAACCTGACTGAACTTTACGAATTCAAATGCTGAAAAACTTTTAAATAATCTTTTTCCACCTCGTGGTGAGGGATTTTCCAGGCACAGGAGCCACATGTAAGCCTAATGTTTATTGTCCTCTTTCTCAACTGGTTCAATTTGTGGCAAGCAGGGTAGTAGAGCATCCTTTATGAATCCACTGCTCCTAGGTACAGGCTCTTGTTAGTGACAAGGGTTACCAATCACAGTCTCAAGCTGTTAAGAGAGTTAAGGCTGACAGGCTAAAGATGATGCTCTAAGGATTCTACCATGCTAAAACTAAACTCAACATTTTATCTTGCAGCCTGGAACATTCTAAAGCCTACGACTTATTTGACAAACCACTTATAATACCCTTGTTTTATTACTCATTTTCACTTTACTGAATTGAGGACTGAAAATGCATCAGGGCATTTTGTAAGAACCAAAGTATTGTAAATCAAAATGGAATAACATACTGCATAAATATTGAGTATATTGATAATTTGCTAAGCAGCAACTGCCAATTAGTATTAGGGCCAAAAAAATATTCCAGTAGGGATCAAAAAAAAGAGGAAAAAAAAAAAAAAAATCACAGACATTGTTTTAAAAGAGTACCTTCATTTTGCACTACTTACAGCAACTAAGATCCAAAAGAATGTAACTGAAAGATATGGACCTGAGACTAGAACATCCATATTCAAAGCAATTATTCCACCAAATACTGATGAAATTCCAATAATCACCTCAATTACCTAAAACAAAGAGGAGCACGCAAATTATTAACAGGGCGTTTGAACACTAAATTTCCTATTTGCATATAGAAAGAAATAAAGGAATTCACTGGAAGGAAAAAAAATGCATTTACGCTATTAGCTATGCATGAAATCAATGTTTTTCAGATCTAAAATATAGCAAAACTCCAGCTGGCCTAAGTGAAAACAAGATCAGAGTTATTATACATATTTATGCTCCCATTTATTAGCTCCACTGAACAACAGTTCAGTTTATGCTATTTATCCTTTAGTCATTAAATAGTCTCCTTTCTGTTATACATGGCAGCTGTCATTTGTCTTGCAATATTCTAAAATGAAACATTTTAAGATATATGTCTCATTTCCATCTTTATTCTTTCAGCTCTTACCCACACTGATCTCTTCCTGGCTTTAAAGAAGCTCAGCCCTTAGACAGATGAAAGAACAAATTGATTTAATGAAAGAAAACAATGCTTTTCTTACTGAGTATGACTTCAGAATTCGAGTAGGAAAGCTGACGTTGCTTGAAACAACAGTACTGTCATATGCAGTATTCTGGAGGGGAATTAAAAAATAATGATAAAAAAATACACAAAGCAGTAAGTTTCTTTCTTATATCCTGTACAACCTGTTACAGATCCTAACTGTGGCATGCAATGTCTGGTTGGCCCATCAGAGCTGACAGTGACACACCACAGCGTTCACCAGTGTCAGACCACATCAATCACATTAAAAACAAATGAGGAAGTCCCAGATTAGCTGTTACACAATCACCATTCAACACTGAAATATGGTCATCTTGTCTCCCCTTTCCACCTTCAAAGTACATCCTTTCTTCCTTAGCCTTCAGATTTTACTGATGCAGCTAAACAGTAGATGAGGACAGTACACTACATGACTTTATCCAGCAAGCAATACTTCCACTGGAACACAAAATGGCACAGCACATTTGCTTCATTATTACTTAAAAAATGTGCTGTTGTAGAAAAATGAGGGTGGGATTTGGGAGAGCATTTGTGACTAAAGAAACTTTTATCTATAGCCCCAAACCCTGAAGCCAATATTCATTGTCCAGATACCACTACATAGGCATACATGACAAATACTTTCTCCATATCAGGCTTCAAAAAGGCATTGCTTGCTTACATACAAGTCACGGTATTCTAAAGTTTCATACATCATTTAGTTTTGCTCCACAAAACAGAAACGAAGCCTTTGCCCTGGCCGTTCATAACATATTCAAACAACTCTGTGCTGTACAATTGCAACAGGTCATTTTGCAGAGGGCCCACTGCATTCTTAAAGATGGAAGAAGCTATTACTGTTTAGTATGGTACTTATTTATTGCTCGAATTTAGTTTTAACGTCATACAAAGATATATACTGGAATCATCAGTAAATTGTCAACATATGTAGTACAGGAAAACTAGAGTATTTTTTAACATGAAGAAAAAGAAGACATTTTTAATCTTTAAGGGTACCTACTTTCTTTCTTGTACAGCAGTCTTCAGTAGACCTAGCTGAAATGATCACTGTAGTTGCCATGAAGATTTCCAGCAGAATAAGTAGAATCAAGTTGAAATTTATCTGTCAGTAAAATTCCAGACATAAATGAGTTACATCTTCCATATCAAAAATAAAGGAGGGAGTAGGATCTAGCAGGATCCAGCAGGCTGTCTATTTTCTGTGATACTTAGGCATACCTATTAATTGGATATCTTGTTAAAAATTTTCTTGGTTCTTGATTAATTTCTAGGACAACACTTAGCTAAGTTAAATGTTAGCATTTAATTCATGTATGGAAATATTCTGCTTGAGGATTTTATCATTCATTGTCTTCCAGAAGAGCACTTAAGGACAAGGGGATGATTGCTGGGTATGTCTGCATTTTGCAGGCCCTTACATGTGAAACCAGTACACTGCAGATGATCATGGAAGATTCACAGGAACAGAAAGAGAGCAAACAAGAGCAAGCCTGACAAGCCCAAGGGCTAGAGGAATCCGCTGTTGGGGGAAGAAGGGCTCCTGACCCCTATGCTGCAATCTAAATGGCACAATACAATGTCTAATGCTGAATGAAAACACAATCCAAAGAACCGGGCCAAGAACCCTGTCTCTGTCCTCTATCTAGTGCTAGCCGAGCATTGATGAACGCTCCTCGTGGCTTCATAACTCTTGCAGGTCTCACAGACTACATTATTGTGCAAAAACATGGATGTTGCCATTCCTCCTGCTATTGACCATCTTCTAGAGACAAATAAGTGAAGCTAACACTTAACATTTCAGTTCCTTATTAGCTCATTAAAAGAGGTAGATATATACTCTACATGGGCTGAATAATTTTCTAGAGGCACTCAAGTTAGGCAAAGTAGACCTCACTCTCATCTTCAAAAGCACCATGTTCTTCCACTGGCAGCCCAAGAAAATATTTGGTGGCTAGGTCAGGCCTTTGGGCAAAGTACTAAACATTTAGGGGGAACTGACTCCATTCAGTACCTATACAATTATAGCAAACCATTATTCAATAACTTAGAAGAGAATCATATTGCTCCTTCATGTCAGACCTGCTTTGCAGATGATCAAATCTCAGTTTTTCTCTGACAGGTATGTTGCAGTACCCATTTTTTGAAAAATATCATAAATAGCAGATTTGAGAGGCTTTTTTGGGCACTGAAATTCATCCTTCTTGGGAAAAATCCTAATTAGAACTATGTGCCTCGCAGTACAAAACAGACTGTACAGTTGTCCTTGAGCCACAAACAGCAATAAATGTCATAGTGGTAAGCTTCTAGGGAAAGTGCTAGCATGAAAAATAAAGACATTATTTAGCAAAAGAAAAGGCGACAAACACGTGGCCTGCAGAATAATTTAATCCAGCCTGTAGATTCCCATGATTTGGACATGCTTTGACTCGTAGGGCTGGTACTGATGTGGGCTGGCAAGGCCACACTATACAGTGTGGTGCCAACTAGACATAAAAGTTTTGAGTCCAGAGGCACAGTAACTACATTGATGGACTAGCTCCTTTAGTGCGAGGTATAAAAATAACAGAAATTGAAAAAGTAACAGTAAATAAATGAGATTTATTTTAAAATTAAATTTTATCTTTCCTGTACTTTTTCCTGATATGACACGTCTAGACTATTTGTTAGAGCCTTCCACTTAAAAAGTTAGTTTGATAGCCCTAGACCAAAGTAAAAATATCTCTAGTTTTGGAGTTTAGGTGGCTTTGTTGTTTTTATTTTTTAAACACAAATACAGCTGAAGCTAGAAGTACCTTCTTGCACCATCTGTAACAATGAGAAATTCAATGTTAGATTTCTAAGCACTAAAGAAAATTCTCTCTGTAACTACTACTATACATAAAATCTATCACCAGATGTAGAGAACCAAGTAAGCTGTGGCCCTAATCCTCTTCCATGACCATGGAACATTCAACTGTGACTGGGTAGAAAATAGTAGATTAGCACAACCTTAACCTGATTTGCTCTGAACCTGTGCCAGGTGTTAAAAATGTGGTTCGCTGAAACCACATGAAAGGGCTGAATTAATTCCCAGATTAAATAATTTTAAGTTCAATATAGTTGCTTAAATGCATACTTTTAACATGATTTAAGATATCCTACAGATGTTTCAAGACATCTGCACAGGTCTGACAAATGATGACAGAGGACCTAAAGGACACTGATGCCCTGTTGGACCAGTGGCTGAAGCAAGGCAGGACAAGCCAGCACATACCTAATGGGAGACACACGCCTAGGATTAGGCAACCAAATCAAGCACCTACACTCCAGTATCTGTGTGCACCCACTTTGCCTGCATTTCTGCTACTGCCAGTGGAGATCTAGTCTATATAGACAAGAGGAAGCTCCAAAAGCTACTGGGCCAACCAGTCACTAGAAGTGGTAGTCAATTTTACTGGCTGGTAGTGCTATTTGAAATATTCAAGCATATTGAACGTGGCTGCACAAATGGGATGTATGACACAGGACTGACGGGAGACTCACCTATCCAGGGTAGAAGCAGCAGTCAGGCACAGTATTTCATACCATTTTTAAAATAAGAGATGTTTAAGTTCAGGCCACAGAATCCTCCCTTAGCCATCTACACTGAAGCAAACATGACTGTATTGCAGGGTCCCAGTGACTGGATCACCTCAACCACAATGGAGGTACAGAGACTCAGCTCACAAGGAGACAAATGTAGGTACTCAATTTGGAGTCGATTTGAATCCTGTTCAAGGCCTGAAGACTGTCAGCTGCTGTGGCCAGCAGAAACAAGGTTCATTCATTTTTGTCCATCAGGCTTCTTACCAAGGACTGGGAAGGAAGAGTGGCAGCAGTGGCAGTTTGCACCTTTTACACATCACATCCTTCGTGCTGAAAGTGCAGTAACTACAGAACTGCACCCCACCGGAGTGGTGTCACAGTCTTGGTCTAGGACATGGCTGGTACCTTGCATTCCAATTATCTATCTGATTTTTAGAGATGCCCATGAACACAAGTAACACTAATGAAGTACCCAAGTCCTTAATAAAGGGGGGGTAGGTTTAAATGTGAATTATCTTAATTAAATAAATTTATCCTTTTTATGAGTCTTTCTGCTTTTGAACTACTGGCAGTGTTTTCACACCAGACCTAGTATGATTTTCTTGTGCAGTTTCCCATGGGTAGGGAGAATAAATTTGATGATGAAAGAACAGTTAAAGAGATGGTATTCTACATTCTCTGTGCACCACATGAGTAATAGGAAACAGCTGGCAGTGAGCTGCAAAACAGTGCGACTGTCTCACTGAAACACTATCCTTCAAAGAGGAAAGCAAGTTGGTACCGTGTTTTAAGATAGAAATGCTCAAAAAAGCTTCAGAGCCAGCTTTACACACAGTTATCCTGATTTATGTTTATTCAGTGATCCACAACACAGCATGGGCATGCAAGAGGCAAGTGAAAAAAATTAAAGCCACACAGCCAAGGATGTCTTGTGGATATTATTGTAGATAACTAACATTTGACAAAGAGAGAAGCTGCCTTTCATAAATTCAGTGTTTGTCACTTGCACTTTTCCAGTCTAATATAGTCTCTTTTTTTCAAATGGTTTGATCTGCCTTGAAAATATGAAAGCTGTTAGTATTTAACAGAAAGTGCAAAATTTTATGCTGTCTAAAAACTACTCACTTCAAAAGTATGCAACTAAATTTAAGCTCTTACACACAGGGTCAGCTCAAAGCTTCTCAAGAGCACAAGCAAAATTGATTTTGTCACACTGGGCCTCATGACAAAACGACTATTTATTGTGGTGGCAAAATGAGACCCACCTTTCCTGGGCAGACACAGGCCTCCACTGTCCCGACAGCACTGTGATCCTGTCTGCCAGGGGAAGGGAATGCAAAGGGTCTGGTAGTCTCCAGTCACAATTCTCTGCCGATTTCTCTCAGAATGGCTGGACTAGTTTCTAATATTTGAACTCTCTACCAAGAAAGGAAGGGAAAAGGCAGTACCCCTGTGTCTTGTACATGATTCATTCAGGCCCAACAGCCTAAGACACTTGAGGGGGCAAATGCATGAGAGAACTGCTACACTAGCAATAAGCGAGCAAAGGCTGTGCTAAGAATTGACTGGTGGAAGCTGTCCTGAGGTACACACAGAACCATGACATCGTCCCCTCCAACACAGGGCAAAAGTGCCCACATTAAAGCCCGTACTGCTTGAATTCAAGTGATCTGACTGTCCAGAGTGCTTAATCTCCCCAGCTCACACTGACTGCAGTACTCCATCTCTCTGAAAATAAGCCCAGCTGTACAGAAATGTGAAGCTAAACTTAGTTACCTAACTTAAAAAGCAGATTTGTAAGTATTTGCCTAATATATTGCACTTTCTAAGAGGAAGTAAACACAATTAATTTAAAAGTTCAACATCTGTGACATCTAGAGCTAACCAGATGCTATTAAAATAGCATAGATAACTCCAAAACAAACTCTATCTCTGCACTATTTTTCTATTAGAAAAAGTCTTTTGTTACTAAAACTAATTCAGATCTGCTGTATTATTATAGGAAGCCATTATTACTGCTGAGCTCTTAGTATCACAACAGTTGATATGACAGTGGGAGAAGAACTGAACAGTAGCACGAGAGCAGTCGTTAACCTTCATATGAAATGTATGATGTAGTTGTATTGAGTACTACTATTCTGGGATAGTCCATTACAAATATTCATCAATGGTAATGATAATACCTATCGCTCTGTTATTTTGCATAATCATAGAATGGTAAGTGTTGGAAGGGACCTCTGGAGATCATCTAGTCCAACTACCCCTGCCACAGCAGGTTCACCTAGGGCAGGCTGCACAGGACCGTGTCCAGGCAGGTTCTGAAATCTCCAGGGAAGAAGACTCCACAACCTCTCTGGGCAGCCTGTTCCACTGCTATGTCACCCTCACAGTAAAGAAGTTTATCCTTATGTGACTCAAATCCAGTGATCTTTTCCCAGTATGAAATGTGTGCGCTGCAAATGACGCAACTGCTGCATTCTCTTTGCTGATGATGCACAAGGAAAACATTCATCAAAACTTTCTTTCCTGATGGCCTCACAAGCAAAACTACCCACCAGTTTCCTAGTCTTGTCTTACTCTGAAAAGTAAAGCTACTGCTAGATGATCTCTCCTTACAGGCTAAGTAGGAATACTGGGGTATTGACAGGAAAATAATTACACGTGATCTCCACCCCCCTCAGACGACACCCTCCCCTTTTCTATTTTAACAAAGACAAATGTAGCATTAATTAGTAATTGGTTTAGTAACTTACATTTATAGCTGATGGATTGAGGACAAGTTTGCATCCAAACCAAACTAAACACGTTGTTGTAACAGCAAATGTTGAGACAAACAGAATCTGAAAATTTGGTATCTGAAAAACAGTTTCAGAATGGTTTTCTCTCTCATTTTAGCAACAAGAAAGACATATAATTGCCAATAAAATCTTATACTTACCACATTAATTTTATTCCTTGCTATAGCAAAGCTCACAACTGCTGAAGGAATACACTGGGAAAATTAAAAGAGAAGACTAGTGGGATATTCTGCACAAAGAATTTTACATATATTTCTATACATGTATTTTACTTGGTCTGAATTTCTATTTCAGTTAACTTAGACAAACAGAAGATCAGAAACACTGAGGCAAGCCTGTCACTTTTGTCTGAGCTCATTAATTACAATCACTATCTGAGTATTACAAGAGGTTTAAATGCGCCTTCCATATCCCTCAATTTTGAGTAGCTACCCAGCACAACGTAATGAGTAAAGGAAAGAAAGTGTCTTTCATGAGGCAATTCATGCCTTTGTTCGTTTAAATTAACTCTAGAAGGCCTGAGATCCCTGAGCAGGAAAAGAGAAACACTGCTACTCTCAAACTGGGCCTCCACATTCTTTCAAACAGACAAAGTCATGGTTGTGTAAGCTAAAATTTGGCTAGTCTCAACACATTTCTGAAGAATTTTGAGTCAAATTACACTTTGTTCTGTAGGAACTGTGTTTCTATACTTAAGGGCAGAGCTAAACCTAAAAATAACGCACAAGCGAAAAGTTTCAGAAAGTACTATTTCTATCCCTTAGCCCTTCCCCACCACAAGAGACAGAGTACCATTACAGACCCAACTCTATTTTACACAAACATGTAATGTTACATCATACTAACAAGCAAAATATAAATATACACAACTAAAATTATTTAAAATGCTTCCATGTTAAATAATGAATCGTGTAAGAAATGCTGCATTTCTTCACTAAGTATCTTCTCACACATCTGAACACTGATGGCTTAACAACGGAACCACTATAAATAGATTAATATTGACATTTAAAATTCTTGGCAGCATCTCCTTAACACCTAAATGATCTGTACTTAACATAATTAAAACATTATTTTATGTCCTGGATGCCCTAGAGTCTCTCAAACACTACATGACAACTGAATCCTACTACTACTCAAGAGGGTTAAAAAAGTTTAGTGAGCAATTCAGCTCATGCTGAACTAGACACTTAGTGGCCAGCCGGCTACAGAGCTCTAAGTTTTTCCAGCTATATTGACTCCATTATCTGTAGCAGGAGCAGTAACACCTTGCTCACCTACAGATACCCAAATGTACACATCTTTACCCACAGCAAACCATTCAAACCCAGTGTGATAACCTTCTGCATCTGCTCAATCTTTTGCACTATCTCAATAAATACAAAGTTCAAAGAGATGAGATTTGATGCAGAAAAAGAGAGACCTCAGTAACTAACATTAATGTTGTGGAGAATGACACATCAGTGAAGATACTCACTTCAAAAACTTCTCCAACTTTATTCTAACACCTCTAGCAGAAACAACAGTGACAACTCATTTACAGAGTGACTCCTGGGACTTGTTTAAAGCGTCAGTGTTGCACCTAACTTAAAACAAATCTCCAGTCAAGTTGTAAAAATAACAATGACAGAACAGAAGCCTGCCATGAAGAAAGCAAGTACATTAGACTCATTTATGCACATGAATCTAAAGTGTGGGCAAAGCATATACAATACAGTAAAAAAAAAAAAAGTCCCTGAAAGTACAGTAAAAAATACTGGACTACAGAAAATGTCAGGCAACTTTATTATAATAAAATAATAATATTCAAGAGAACTTTAGACTTGCTTCAGTACTTGGAAATTATGGCAACATAAACTGAAAAAGTAATACTTCGAAATACAATATGAAATATGTTCTGATTGCATTTCACCAGGAAATTCCCCAAATGCATACAGAAAATCTGTTCCTGCAGATAACTTCTGGATGCCAGTGGTGAGCTGATGAACAAAAATGGTAGCATAAACCAGTTGTCTTAATGACAACCATTATTCCCTTAACCATGGGATGGAAACCCCTTTAATGAACCGTTAAAGAGAATTAAGTCTTCCATGAAGAAAGTTAGAGTAAAAAGACAACAGAATAAAAGACAATAAACCCACAAAAAATTATTACTATTGATTTTGCTGTCAAACAGCGACAGCAAATAATTAAGAATGCTTACTGAACCTGCTGCACAACGTAAATAATCCATTTCAGATGGAAAAATATTTCCCAGATATAGTGAAAATCCAGAAGTAATAAGGAGGCAAGTCTGCAAGGCAACAAATAAGATAAATTAATATGAATAAAACTATTTTTAAAAAAGCAACTAGTCAGAAATCAGTAATGCTTTTCAAACTAAGGTACTGATGAACATTTAATAATGCAGTCTTTGTGTGAATAATTTTGAAGAAAAATATTAAAACATGTTGAGTTCTGAAGAAGATGTTTTGCTGGTTATGAAGACTTAATTTTGAACAATACAATCATGTTTGAATCAAGCATTGTGCCCTGACTTGGCAAATACCTAATAA
Source organism: Coracias cyanogaster (assembly GCA_033124195.1). Lineage (NCBI taxonomy): Eukaryota > Metazoa > Chordata > Aves > Coraciiformes > Coraciidae > Coracias > Coracias cyanogaster. The sequence continues at coordinate 36,539 of JAVSBS010006272.1, read as the reverse complement.
AATGCTCAAAAGGTAATTGCAGTGTTCACTGCTAAAAATGTTTCAGAAACCTCAGCTAAGCCGCTACTTTGCATTCTCTGCTTGGCTCCACCAACATTCATTATGCACACAGACATCTCCCCAATTACCAACTAGAAAACAGTAACAAAAATAACATTAGGATACAATGACAAAGATTCTTCCACCCAGGTTTCTGCCTCCCTGCAAACTCTTTTCCTGCTTTGGTCCAGTGGCACTCCCATGAATTTTCAGCTCCTCCTGTTCCCTTGCTAATTATTCTGTTTATTTCATAATTATCAGACTCACACTCTCAGCAATAAATTATTAGCGTATTCTACTAACACATTTTCTGTTTGCTCTGAGCAGGCATTTCTTTGAAGGTGCTGGGCAAGAAGAGAGACAGAATGGCTCTTTTGTTTTATTTGGGTATTTTTTTCACGTTACAAAACTATGGGGGTCTTTAAAAAGCCCTTGTCAAAAAATGTCAGCAAATAAGGATAGTGTATGTGTGTGCATAAGCATGTACACAGAGAATTCTGGCAGACTGGAAGAACAGTATTTACAGAGCACAACTTCACATGGGGCTCGAAGCACACTGAATTGTTCCCGCACGAGAACAGGCCATAATAAGCAGCCACTCTGATGTCACTCTACAGTTTGCAACTGCTCCCTGAAGTAGATGCCTGTGTTCACTCTGACTTCTGCTGCTCAGTGTACAGACTTTCCTTTCTGGACACTGTCTTCCGGAAATGCTGAGAGAGATTAACCACTATAGCAGTTGGGAGAAAAATCTAATTGGAATTTATTGGATTAGTTTATTAATAAAATGGCATTTTTAGTTGTCAATAAAATTCATGCTTCTTGATTAATATGACTTCAGCAAATGATCATTAAACATTAGAATCTCCAATATTTCACAACTCAGTAAAAAGGAAAAAAATCTAATTAAAGACAGTTGTCCATTCTGACAATTAAGTTAGAGACAATTCAATGCAAAGAAAGCCAGCTCTTCTTTTGCTCTCTTTTTATATAACAGTATAACTGAAAGGGAATCCAAGTTTTGCAGAATGTCAAAAGGTAAAAATGTTCAGCTCTTTCCATGAAAATAAGGAAATGCTTTTATTCATTGTGCAAAACCAAGTAATTACCATACTAACAGTGAAACATATTTAGCTCTTAATAAAAATTGCTCTTCAAAACACATGAGCTGACAGAAAAAGAAAAGATCAAATTCTAATTGCTGTAATGAACTTAAATTAACTTGGCTCAAAACATGAAGCAGCATGTGATGTACATGCAAGATCAGTGTCCTACGAGTCTAGCAGTGACACAAAAATTCAAATCACTGTGACGTGCATGTAAGAAACACAAGTATATACCTCAATACATGAGGATTCTAACAAATAACTATGTTGAACTAGTTCTATTGAACTATTGAAAGATCAACTGAACTATTGAACTATGAAAAATAAATATGGCAGTTAAGTGCCAAACTACTATCTTGGTAAATAAAATACCTTTAAGATGAGTTAAAAGAATGCACATGATCAGGATACTTTACACCCTTTACCAAAAGGCACTGCTTATACATACATATAGGTTGGTATTTAGCAGTACCACACTTGTTCTCTGTTTATGCTGTATGACTAAAGACAAAAAAAAATCAGCCTTCATACAGCATCTTTGATTAGTGCAGAATTATCCAAAGAATATTATTAGTTAATTGTTACATTCTAAATTTGCTAAATATGTTCCTTTCTGTAAAAATATTTAGATTCAATACTGTCAGTGATGAAATTCTGCATCCCCATATGATGTGAAACAGAACAGATAACTGGGCACTGAGACCTTACCTACATTTTTAAATTTTATATCATTTAAAGTACTTACTCCCATCAGCAAAGAAAAGATCCATGTTCTGTAACTAAAGCAAGGATGCAGCCTCTTTGATAGCTGAAGGTCACTGGATTTTATATCTGGTATATAATTTCCATTCTCTTGTTTTCCCCGCTCCAAAGTTGGCATCCTGTCATAGCTAAATTCTTCTCTGTAACCTTCTTCCCTCGTCATAACACTTCACAAAGGCAATTAAATAATAATAATGGAAATGCAAATGATGAAGAAAGACAAAAAAGACAATTTAGTTCCTTCACATACTCAGATCAGTGCTCAACTAGGTTGTTATCTATTTAAGATAAAATAAGTAAAAGCAGTATTTAGTAATGAGTTATATACAGATTTCAAAATATGTGAGCATTCTAACAACTTACTTGCATACAATAAGTAAATTACATCCTGCACCAACAATTCACAATAATACAGTATAAATACCAACACAATGCAAGTTTGTGTTTCGATGATATATCAAAAGACTTTTATTTCAAGATTTAAGAACCATTTTTGGAGGTGTTTACTTTGAGAGTAACTCTATAACCAAAGCTTTTTATTTTCTTCTTCCTTTTTTTTTCTTAACTCTAGGCCAGAAAATATATTTAAACATGTTTAGATATTAACTGCCATTTGATTTTAACCCTCCTTATCAGGTATCTCAAATTACAGACTTGCCTATGAGTTCAACGAACTCATATGCTCACAGTAACTCAGCTACAGCAAACTGTTTCTATTTTACCCAGTTCTACCATTTCTCAGGTTCCCTTAGCCCTTTTTTGTTCATCTCACTGCTTGCCGAACTGTTCAAATACCTTGAGGAGTATCTTACATTAGAATTAAGTTACTGCAGATTTTTCAACAATTAAAAACCTTCGGCCTTACCTTCAGCTGAAAAGTTAACTGTCAGTTTAAAAGAGCCTTGTGAACACAGCTGCCTGGACACTTTGTGATATTCTCACCGTTCAGTGAGTCATGCTGTCTTTGAAAAGTTCTCCCTTACACTTTGGCTTTCAACAACATCTATTCAGATACGGAACAAAAGCACAGCAAAAACTTCAGTTAAGCCAGGAACAGGAAAATGCCTCCTGAATTTTAATTAACAGAACACACTAGAAAATGACCGTACTACATTCTCAAGGGGCTGCTTCCAAATCAGACCAACAAATTTTAAAAGTTTGAAGCCTCTTTTTTTGAGTACTACCCCTTACTTGGCATCTTAAATAAAACCTTCCTCATAGTTTACCAGTTTTATGTATTATAATAGCCACTGATAACAATATTCAACAATCTAGTTCTTGTTTCAAAAGAGCAAAAGCTACTCACAATGCAGTATTCTCCTAGAACAGACTGCAGATAACAGTTCAAGTATTCAAGTTATCTAACAGGTTGGGAGGTTAGAAAGTTAGAGGTTAAAAAAATATCAAGAATATTACCTTCTTTAACTTTTTCTACTAACCCTAGTTTTCTAGGGTGTTCAGGCAAACCCTGCATACTTCAACCATACCAACATTTATACTTACAGAACACCATGATGACTGAACATATTTTAAATCTAGCAGGCAGCAGTGACATGCAGTGGCCAGCGTACATTGGATCCAGTCCTCCTGCTTATTAGGGAATGGAAAAAAAAAAAAAAAGAATGCTTTTATCTTGAAGATGTTGGCACCTTGACAGCTACAGCAATGACAGGGTCTTTTGTCTAAACTTTGAACACTCTCGTAACCAAGACACAATTAAATCTTCAGTACTCTGAAGGGCATCACCTTTAAAGTATGCTAGAAAAACTTCAGAACAGCGCTACTTCTCAATTTGTACAGACTGTAGATTCTACTTGTCTCATAATGTCATTCAATACTGAAAGAATATTAAAATGTTACAGTTGTTTTAATAGACTGAAACATGGAAATTAACATACCACACACAGTACTAGACACAGCTGTAAACTGTGTTAGGAAAGATGGAGGGGGGGCCGGGGGCACAAGAAGAAACTCTGCAGCCAAGCAAAATTTTCTTAAGTAATTTCGATCTTCTATTCCTCTGTTCAGGGAAGAAGCTGCATGCAAATATTTACATTGTCTGTAACTTTTCAAAGACTATGCTCTACTGGAAAATGGGTAATACTTCACATATTTTTCAGTGAATGTCAGGTCCTGGTTTGCTCTAACACAACTTATCATAGATATAAAACAGGATCATATTCTATCCCTTTTGACCATTCCAGGGAGATTAACTTATTTTTTACACGGTGAGATGTTCAGCTATTTACTTGACCTAATGTCTTTGAATAAAAAGAATTTATTAAGTTCTGTGCCGCTGAAGGGAGCAGGGCTCAAACCCTAGAAACTTTTGTTCACAATTCCAAGTGGATCAGCCAGTATTGTACTTGAAAGCTCTCCTTCACAAGTGTGGCACTACAGTGTTTTCTCTGGTTATGGTGAAAAACCTTCTGCCCTCTTCCTGTGCACTTCTCAGTATTTGCCATTTTCCTTCTTGCACCACACAATTACTGTATCCTCTGCCTTTGGCATCAATGTCAACAAAAAAACCCTAAACGTCACAGTTTGAATTTGTACACCAAAACTTTTCTGATGTCCTCACTTTAGGTCTCCTTCACACCCCTGATTACATAAAATGCCTTGGGTTATTTTTGTGTATACACAACCACAATTCCTATTTCTAAAGGATGCATAGGAAACCAACACAAAGACGAGGGTAAAATAACAATGCCAGCAGAACATTACACGCTTCTGAAAGGGATTTACCAATTAAGTGGTTTTATTCTAATTTAAGCCAAAAAGATGTCAAGGGATGACAAGTCAAATCATGGGAGGATATGAAGAACTACTTACTTCCACCACTGAAATGACCACCGAACAAGCTCAGACTGCCTGAAGCAGTCATAGCAGATACTAGGTCATTTGCCAGGGCTGTGCCATGAGAGCATCCCTCACAGCAACCACAAAAGATAAAAAACAGATTGACAATTATAACTGCTCTGCTAAGGGACAATATGATTAAAAAGTACATAAACTTGCCATAGTCCTATTTTGTATCAGTAATTAATAAAAAAGCGTTTTGTCCTGGACCAGTTTTCCTAGCACTGAACCCAGGCTCACATTTGAGATATTCCCAAATCTAAACACAAAAATATACAGCACCTGAAGCTCCAGTGAAATTTGTGTTTACAGTGCTGACCAATCTTTATTTTTTCTGATGAGTTTTTATTAACTACACTACTTATGCACCCTTTCACACAATATTTAATTACACTCTTTTAGCTCACTACCTGTATTCCCTGTTCAATATTTTCAGCTCTTTTAAGATCAGCTCTTTAAAGTCTTTTGTTTCTCTGGAGCTGATTCCTCAATCCTTGTTTCCCAGCTCATATCCTGGTGCATGTACTGAGCCAAGAGCAAAATGTAGGCCCAATAGCTTCAGAGGGTGTCTTGCTCACTTGTATATAAACTTCTTTGGATTTAATCCTTCATGTGAACCATCACCTGAAGAGTTTAAACAGGTTTGATCAATATATATACTATCCATTGTACGTTATCAAAAGACAAAATACTTGTAGTTTTATGGATATCATAAACACATCAAGTTAAGATTTTAAAGGATATCCAGATTGAATACTGGTCTTTTCTGCCTAGGCCACTTTCTTGCAGTAAGATTCCTGAGAAGGCTGTTATAAACTACAAGATCTTCAGACAGGAATTTATGCATGTGTAACTACTCCCTTCCTCCAGAAAAAAAAGAACAATTTCTCCACCTGTCATGTTTTTGCCAACCAACACTCCTCTGCCTGCATTCCACAGGAAACTTAGTGAGACAAAACAGTAGTTAAAATACTTTAAATCAATGTATCCAAAAGTGGAGGCTGTCACTCTCTCAGCGCTTTTCTAAAAAGATCACTGACTCATAAACGTTTCTCCTCCCAAGAGCATCACCTCAGGTACTTCAGAGCAAGACACTGGAACCTATGTGTCATCACCGGCAACCACAATTTCTTCTGGTCTAGGAACCGCATAGAATTCCAAAGAAGTGTTAAGCAATCTGACACGTACTCCTAGTACTTCTTTGCCCAAATAATGCTGAGCTAACTATTCTAGCAGAGAATAAAAGGTTGCCAAAGGCAACTGCTACTCTAGTCCCTTAGAATCTAATCACAGACTACACCACCTTTCTACAACAGCTAAAAACTAGGAAACTACAGGAACGTTGTTTCCTATAAACGTATGCACTCCTCTGCCCAAGTACCTGAAACTACCTCCTGTAACAGCGTTATGCAGCAGTCCCCATTAAAATTAACCGGGATGTTGAACTCATCAACTCAAAAACTATGCTTTGAGCAACACTATTTGTTAAACAAAATTTAAAGAGGGCTTATGCAAAATACCTGAAGTGTGTTGTGTGAAGAGAACTGGTAAAAATACCAGCCATTATATGGAACAGTTAGTAAAATTTTATTTCCTCTAGAGCCACAGCAGCCCCTACATTGATGACAAAAATACTTTTTTTTTCTGTCAGTCAAGTTTATAATGTTCTAGATCTTATTCTACCATTTTGAAACTGGCTGCTACTGAGATTATAGCAACAACATGCCACCTTTATGTGCATACTCTCCCACGCACACCATTGCACCATACTGGATGGACTCCACGTCTGACTTACTCCCAGTGCCACAGAAGTTCACCAAGAGCCCTCAGCCCCGGTGAGATGGCAGCCTGCCCGTGGGTTTTGCCTCCTCAGGACTCCTCACTTACAGACACCCAGAGAATCTATCATACGCTGAGACCACAATTCCAGCCAGCATCACTAGCACAGAGCAGGTTGCATGCACCCCTCTGCTTCAAGCTTTCCGTGCCAACCACGCACGACGCCATCCTTAACGACTCCTGAACCCTGCAGCAGCAGGTCCTCTCACTCTCCTTCCTGCCAACGGCCCCGGCGCTCGGCCCCACCCTGGGCCCTAAGGGGCCTGCGCCCTCCACTCCCGTGCCCCGTACCGCCGGCGGTCGAGGAGCCAGCGCGGTGGCGGCGACGAACACGCCCCGTCCCTCCCAGCTCTGCTACCACCGTCCTCTGGGAGCCGGAGGCAAAGGCGCCTCACGGCGCCGCCTCCTCCCGGCGGGGCCGGGCCGGGCTGGCACGCGGCGCGGGCTTCGTCATGTGACCAGGAGCGAGCAGCGCGATTGGCCGGCGGCGTCGCGAGGGCTTGAGGCGCGGCGGCAGGCGGCGGGGCCGGGTCTTTGCTGCGGGCGGGCGGGCGGTAGCAGCAGCAGCAGCGCTCGGCCATGCTCGGCCTCCTGTCTAAGGTGCTCTCCTACTTCCGGAGACGGGCAGATGGTGATGATGAAGAAGGAGAAGGCGAGAGATGGGCGGCCTCAGGTAGGAGCTCTTCGGCCCACCGTGGGTTTGTGGCGCCAGATGTAGGGCGCCTGTGTGGCCTCGGGGCCTTGAGGGCATCGATGGTCTCATCCCCCGCTGTGAGTGGGGCTGAGTGAAGACCTGTTTCCTTAAGAAAGGAAAAGAAGACGGCTTTTTGGCTACAGAGCATGTGGGAGTGTGCCTAGTGATGCTATTTTGCTGTGTTTCCTGAGTAGGACAGGTTACCGTTTAGAGTACGGAGTGAAGTGTAAGTTGTGGTGGATGCTTTGGCCTTTGCCTTATACTATTGTCTTAACATGTAAGCCTTCTGTGGCTTTCTTGGGCTGTGGGATATAGATGATAGTGTAGTTTTGATCTTTTGAGGCTCCAAAATGGTGTACATTTAAGATGGTTTTAGTAGTGTTACTCAATGTAGCAAAAAGTGCTTTTTCATATTTATGAATACAGAAAGCTAAAAAGATTACATACTGTGTTAATAATATTGGCATTAACATTAACAACAGAAGAAGGGCTGAGGAGAATCTTCATCCTTTAGTGGATGCAGAGGGGGAAAACATAGTGACCAAGCATGAGGAAAAGGCTGATGTACTGAATGCCTTCTTTGCCTCAGTTTTTAATAGTAAGACCAGTTGTTCTGGAGGTACCCAGCTCCCTGAGCTGGAAGACAGGGATAGGGAGGAGAATGAAGCCCCCGTAATCCAAGAGGAAATGATTAGTGGCTTGTTACACCACTTAGACACACACAAGTCTATGGGGCCAGATGAGATCCACCCAGGCGTACTAAGGGAGCAGGCACAAGCGCTCACCAAGCCACTTCCCATCATTTATCACCAGCCCTGGCTGACTGGGGAGGTCGCAGTTGACTGGAGGTTAGCAAATGTGATGTCCATCTACAAGAAGGGCCTGGAGGAGAATCCAGGGAACTATAGGCCTGTCAGTCTGACATGGGTGCCAGGTAAGTTTATGGAGCAGATCATCTTCAGTGCCATGATGCTGCATGTGGAGGACAACCAGATGATCATGCCCAGTCAGCATGGGTTTATGAAAGGCAGGTGCTGCTTGACTAACCTGATCTCTTTCTCAGACAAGGCGACCTGATTAGTGGATGAGGGAAAGGCTGTGGATGTTATCTACCTGAATTTTAGTAAAGCCTTTGACACTGTTTCCCACAGCATTCTCCTGGAGAAACTGGCTGCTTGTGACTTGGATGGGTGTACACTTCACTGGATAAAAATCTGGCTGGATGGTTGGGTCCAAAGAGTGGTGGTGAATGGAGTTAAAGCCAGTTGGTGGCCAGTCACAAGTGGTGTTCCCCAGGGCTCAGTATTGGGGCCTGTTCTGTTTAGTACCTTTATCAATGATCTGGATGAGGAGATCAAGTGCACCCTCAGTAAGTTTGCAGATGACACCAAGCTGAGTGGAAGTGTTGATCTGCTTGAGGGTAGGAAGGCTCAACAGAGTATCTGGACATGCTGGATCGATGGGCTAAGGCCAGTGGTATGAGATTCAACAAGCAATAGGACAAGAGGAAATGGCCTCAGGTTGCACTAGGGGAGGTTTAGGTCAAATATTACGAAAAATTTCTTCCCCGAAAGGGTTGTAAAGCACTGGAACAGGCTGCCCAGAGAAGTGGTGGAGTCACCATCCCTGGAGGTATTTAAAAGACCTGTAGATGTGACACTTAGACATGGTTTAGTGGTGGACTTGGCAGTGTTAGGTTAACAGTTGGACTCAATGATCTTAAAGGTCTTTGCCAATCTAAATAATTCTGTGATTCTATGGTTATACCTACAAACTGGGGTTGAGAGGCTGGAGAGCAGCCCTATGGAAAGAGATCTGGGGTTTTGGATTAATGGCAAGTGCAGTATGAATCAACAGTGTGCCCTGGCAGCAAAAAGGGCCAGCTGGGTCCTGGTGTGCATCAAGCACAGCATAGCTGGCCAGTCAAGGGAAGTGATTGTCCCACTCTACACTGCACTGGTGTGGCCCCAGCTTGAGTACTGTGTGCGGTTTTGGGCACCTCAGTATGACAAGGCCATTAAACTATTAGAATGTGTCCAGAGGAGTGTGACCAAGAGGGTGGAAGGGCTCCAGGGCAAGACTTAGGAGTGGCAGCTGAGGTCACTGTGTTGGTTCAGCCTGGAGAAGAAAAGGCTGAGGAGTGACATCATCATAGTCTGCAGCTTCCTCAAGGAAGGCAGTGGGGGGAGGAGGTGCTGATCTCTCTCTGGTGACCAGTGATAGGACACGAAGAAATTGAATGAAGCTTCATCAGGGAAGTGCATACTGGACATTAAAGTTCTCACTAGGAGGGAGATCAGTCACTGGAACAGGCTCCCCAGGGAAGTGGTGATGGCACCAAGCCTGTTGGAGCTCAAGGAGCATCTGGATGATGGTCTTAGGCACATGGTTTAGTTTTAGATAGTCCTGCGAGGAGCAGGGAGTTGGACTCAATGGTCTTTATGGGTCCTTTCCAACTTGAGATTTTTTTTTCCTGTAGCTTTAAGAATGTTGTTCTTACAATGTAGGGTGTATTTATCTAGCTTTCTGAATTGTTTGAAACTATAACTTGCCATGAGACTTCAAGACTTAAATGTGAAACTAATTATCAACTGTTGGTATATTTTGTTGAACAAGACCTTGATAGAAGGGACAGTCCTTTTAGTAGCATTCGTTACTTGTTGCATAGTTCTGTAAACAAGTGATTTGTTTTTATGTCAACGCTTTTCTTCGGGATGCAGGTGATAAAGAATTAAAAACTGTACAAGGAATAGTGACAAGATATTGCCATGATTATGGGATGATAGATGACATGATAATCTTCACAGAGGATGCTGTTACCAGTAAAATGCCGCCGGCTGTTGGAGAGGAAGTTACTGCCGTTGTTGAAGAGGATAAAACATCGGGTGGCTTGAAGGCCGTCAGGGTAAGAGGTGAAAATAAAATGTAGTGTCACTTTCTCTGTAGATCCCTTGAGACCTTCTTTTGGAAGTCACTCTAGTTTTAGCCTCTCAAATTCTACAAAATGATAGAAATCTCCAGCCCTTCACCTAGTAGGGATAAGTTGTGTTGTGTTGTTATTTTATTCCATCTCCTTTTAAATGTTGTTCCTTTAATACAGATTCTCTGAATGTAGGTTTAGCTGTAGTAAATATGAAACTATTGCTTGAGCTAACTGCAGCAAAGTTTGTTTAAAATCATAGCTAGTTCACATCTCTGTGTATTAACTTTTTTTGAGCTTCAAAGTCAATTTTATGATACTGTTATATGAGTGGATAAGAAAATAAAAATAAGGTCTGCTAGTTTACTCTTTTTGCACAGAAGTGCATAGGAATATAAATTTAGATACTTCTGGTTGTAAAAAAATAAGCAACTTAATGTCATGGAAAGTTATAAAAATTGAGATTTGAGAATCTTTCTTGCTTAATGCTTCATTTGGTCATTCTTCAGATAATAGGAAGGTAATGATGAGGCAAAGTAGTCTAATGTATCTAGTAATCTCATTCGTAAAGTTCTGCTATGCAGGTTTAATAAGGGTGGAAGTTACGAAATTGAAGAATTTGTCATTACTATGTTAAATTAGCAAATGATACATAAACTGGGGAAAGAAGATCAAAATCTACTCATACTTTTCTTCTATGCACCATCCTGATTTTGGTACTTCAGAAACCTTTTGATCATTTGCCAGCAGTGTCCAGACATAAAGAGCTGTCATAGGGAAGTGAGTTTGTACTGATTTGACACCTTCAGTAATTCTGTTGGTACACAGTGGCATCTGTTAATAGAGTGAATTACAGTTTGTAACTGAAACTGCAGGTATCTCCGTGGTAATGTACTCTACACATGTCAGAATTAGTGTGTTGGCCAATCCTGAAACTGTTTTGTAATAATGATGAGTAGAAATAAACCTTTAAAAATTCTTTTGTCCCTCACCATGAGATTACTCCTTATTTATATTTGTTTCTTGATGATAAACTTGAGCAGTTGAAGCTCCACTGGATTTTTCTGTGCACTTTCTTGGGAAAGAGCTTCATGGCTTTTAACTAAGGCCCTCAATATCAGCAAAGGCATTGACATGTCTACAGAAGGCAAGATTGTATCGTGTACTCTCTTCCTTGCTCCCTACCCCCCTCAGAATTTGAGGATTTGACACATTTGTTTTAATTTTCCAGATGTCTAAAGGTCAGGCTAACTCAGTAAATCAAGGGCGTCACGTATATTTGCAGAGGCCTCTATAATGAATCTGTGATGTAAAGGACACAAGTGCTAGAGTTTTGTTGCTGCATAAAACCTGTATTTAAAATGGAGAAAAGGGTTTATTTTTGTGCAGGCCATGGGTTGTGTATACATAAAGCTCACACATCTAGGAGTGGAAGTACAACAAAAACTTTAACGCTGCCTGTTGATGATACTTAGTTTTGAAGAGCTAGGCTTAAGGCCGGTGGAGTCTCTGCAGAGAATGACCAGATACCATCACAGGCTGCTCTGTGAGGGACTGCGTGAGCTGCTCAGTACAATATGGTTACATTCACTGTCATGGTCCTCCTTTGAGGATGACTGTGGGGATGAAGGAGAAGTGAAAGTTTGTCTTTGCCGTGAGAAAGAATTTCCTCCTCTAAAACACTTTAGTACAGGTGTTCATCTAGAAAGTTATTTTGGTTTATTTTATTTCTTACCTTCTTTTCTCGAAGTTAAAAATCTCTCTAGGATTCAAAGCTTCATCATCCGCTATAGGTGTTAATGTTAGGGAAAGATCTTTATCTAATTAACCTGTAAATAGAAAAAAAATTCAAAGACGCTTGATGCCTGCTGAAGGCCTTTTTTATAATCATTATTTGTCAGTAATAAATACACATTTCATCTGAACATGATAATAGTCCATGGGATGTACACTAGGCTAATGGGGAAGACAAGTTTTCTAGCTGAAATAATGAATTGCACATGATAAGCTGCTCTCTAGAGACTGGACTTCAGCTTAAAATAAATGCAGATCTCTGAGAATTTTTTTCCTCTAGTGGTTGAATTGGCAGTAAACTGTACTGTGTCAGATAAAATGAAGTTGACGAGCAATGTAACTTCTCAATTAGGAGTAGACAAAAGTACTAGAAGACTAACTTGGTTTGCATTTTGGTCTGTACTGTTTGGGAGTTTAGATGCATTTGTATCTTAGTGAAATCTGTAGACAACCAACAAAATGCAGCAGTTACTTCTACAGACTTTTTCAAGCTCTGTTGTGGGTTTGGTAATAACTAATGATCTCACAAAAGCTGAGATGGCTGTTAATAATCAACTGGGTGTTGGTTTTGTTATTTGTGTTTGTTTTTTTTTAATCTGGGATTGTTAGGTAGTTTTATAATACTCTATTTCAGGAAGATTTAAAATGTTGCATGCTTCCATTTTTCTCTGTTCTGACCTTCCTTTAGCTCAAAATGGCAACAAGAACAATTCCTGAAGGCTAAAGTAAGATGTTTCATGTTAAAGACTAGAAATACATGAGAGCAAAACTAAGTCATAAAATAAACTTCAGTTACATACAAAATTTTGAAGGGAATTTTTCTTAGTAAATCCATTTCATTTTGAAACCCATGCAGTTTCATTGATTAAATAAAACTGAAGAAAGAATAGTAGAGACTGGGTTCTATTTTATGATCTAACATGAAACCTAGAAGGAAAGTGAAAAAGAAGTCTTGTTTCTAAAATACGACCAGCTCTAGTGCTATTGAAAACCTAGCATCTTGTAAAATAACATTTATGTCTCCTCTTCTTTTTTTCCTTTTATGTTTTTTCATGGATTTTGGAGGTTGGGGTTTGTTGAGGGTTGTTTGTTTTCTTTTTTTGGTGGAGTGACTTTCTTACATGGAAACTAAATGTTTTAAGTCTAGTAAGCAGTATCAGTGCTGGTTTGGCTCACATATAGTCAAAATATTAATTAGCTAAAATGTTCTTTCTCCTTGTTTTGCTTCTGACTGACAGCTTTTACAATACTGTTGAAATACTGTCATCACTCCAAAATACATAAACCTGGTAACTGAAAAACTACATTAGGATCTCCAAAACAACTAGGCTTTTTTCACAGTTGTGGGATGTCTTGCTGTATGTGCTAGATAGTACTTCTGAAAAGGCCACTAGGGATAAACATAATGATTTATCTTACTCCTCTTTGTGATTAGCTGTAAGTCCTGCAGGTACCTCAGAAGATCTTTACTGGCAATGTAGTTTTTGACTGGGTGAGCAGTGTAAAGCCAGGCTTATACCTGAAGCAAACTGCACTTTGTATAGAAAGTCAAAGTCCAAGGGCAGTCTTGATTCAATAAGCAAAGAGACAAAGCTCATTTCTTCAAAGTATGCAGTAATCTGTAAAGTCTTGCAAATAAAAAGGAAAGCGGTATAACTGCTCTTTTCAAAGATGTGAGAGTGGGAAAGGAAAAGTATCAGTTACTGTTGAGCAAGAATAAGCATGACTATAATGGGCTTCCTGCATAGGGAGTCCTGGGTTCCCACTTCTGGTCCCAAGATATTGTCTGTATTACTGATGTAAAATATCTGATTTCAGAACAGCAGCACTAGTCTCCCTTCTCCAAAGGATCAATTCTAAGTAATTGCATTCCATACTCTGTGATAAGTCTTGAATTACTTTCCACATAGTGGCACAAACTTGAGATGCCTTGAGAGTTTGCTCAAAACAGCCAACAACATTTCAACTGTAGCCTTATTTTGGGTAGAGGAAGAAAGTAAGTCTGTCTTTAATCCCTTAGGCACAGGAAAAAAATTAGCTTCCCAATAAGCATAATCATTAAATGTTATACAACAGGATGCTTGAGCACCAATACTATCTCCTTCCAAAAAACAGAGATATGATCACTTTGCTTTGTTTTTTAAGTGACCCAGAAGTTCTCTAATTTCAGAAATGAGTGCAAGCTCTGCAGCCTGATCACTGCCAACATGCAGTTTTGGGGAGACTCTGGAACGTGAAGTTTAAACTTCTGTGGTGTCAGTGATGTTTTTATATTACCTACTTGAGGAAGAGTGGGGTCAGCCTTGGGTGGCCTTCTGCTCAGTGCACTGTTTAAAGTGGTGTTTGGAGCTACTTGCCTTCTGTTTTGGAGAGATCCTAGCTCAGAAGTCTGGATTTCAGTTTATTTTAGGTCAAGTCTAATTAAACTCTGCACTAAATGATTTTGTTGCAGGTTCTACCAGGCTAATACCAGTGTAACAGAAACGATATTTTGAGCTAGTATGAGGAACAACTTTACAGTTTTGTTGATAGAAGAAAACTGAAAAATAGCAAAAGAAAAATGTATGTTGTGAGGTTTAAGATGTTTTCATGTGTTGAAAGCATTTCCTTAGGTCTACAAATTACTTTTAGGTATAACTTCGTATGTAACTTACATGAAATGTAAATCTACTAGTCTTCTGTGGAACAGTGTAATTGCTTATTAGATTCTATATGAAGCCGTACAGATCACTTAGGAGAAGCTTTGAGTGTCTCAGATGTTCTTGGTGAAGGTGAAGATAAGTCTGTCAGACTGGAGCAAAACCTAGATTTTTAAAATTTATTTATTTTCATGTCAGTGAAAGGAATACCATGTAATAATAGCTCTTTTAATGCAATTTGACAACATTTTGATTAAAAAATAAATAGCTATATGTAGTTTAACTGTAATGTTTGCAAACCCTGAAGTAGAGGAAGACATAGGCTATTTATTACTCTCTTAAATGGTAATACATGTTTAACAAATCATATAGAAACTAGGATCATAGTATAGTTCAGATTGGACCAAATCTCAGGAGATCTCTAGTCCAGCCTCTTCCTCAAAGCCGGGTCAGCTTGTGGTCAGATCCAGGTGATTCAGGGCTTCATCCAGTCAGGTCATGAAAACCTCGAAGGGTAGAGAGAAACTGCACAGCTGGGCAGCTTCTTCCAACGCCTGACTGTCCTTGCCCCAGTATAGCTGGGGGGTAAAAATGGTTTGTATACATCATAGTTTGTAGCTTGTGTTCTGCAGAGGGCTGTTTGAGCGAGTAAACTCAAGTTTGAGGTGGAGAGTCTGTAGGAAGCAGCTCTTTTGGTTCTTTTATTCAAATTATTAAAGAATGATAGAAGGGCAGTCTGAAATATACAGTGTTTTTTAATAGCATCTTGAAAGTATTATTTTTACTTTCTGAAATTGTGATGTTCTAGTTCCACTTGTGTAGTCAATATGAAGAAAATTCTGAAGTAGACCTAAAGCGAGAGAAGCATGAGAAAGATCTGACAAATCAGTGTGTAATTATAGTAGTTGTCAGTGTTGCAACATATAGCAGAGAAGTTACTTACCGTTTACTACTCATGTTTTGTGTACAAAAAAGCTACAGTGAGTACAGAATTGTCTAATAAGCAGCTTGGCTTTCATAAGCAGTTGAAATTCTGATATTTGTTGTAGGAATATATGTTTAGCATACAAATTTCAGCTGTTTAAATGTTGGTGGGTTTTGTATTAATAGGTAGATACTGTCAAGGATACACGGGAAGACTGCAATCCTGTTTGTGATGCTTCTGAACTAAATATGAAAATACTAACTGGCAATATCACCATTCTCTGTAAGGATGGTGGCTATATTAATCAGAATACTTTCTTTGCAATGAAAGACGTCTGTGCAGGTATGTAGGGGCTTTCTTGTTTGCTCTTCCTTAATTTTTTTTTATATGTACAATAGAAATACCTTCTGATAAATCAGCAGCGGACATCCCAAATATAAGTTCTAATAGTGTGTATATAGTGAAACAAATGTAGTGATTTGGGTGAAGAAAGCTACGTGTTCATTCTCACGGAGTACAATTTGCGTGCAGTCGTGTGAACACAAGTTACATATAAGTGTGTTTTGCTACCAGGATCTCTTACATAGTTTGTCATAATCTACTGGGAGAAGAACTGCAAAGAGAAGTTTGAACTCAGTGGATCAGAATAATTCATTGTTCTGGCTGTTCATTTTATTTAACTTAAAGTAGTTCAATATGGGAGTAATGCAAATGTCACCAATAGCAATTAAACTTGAGAAATGTTCTGTTTTACATAGGTTTCAATCCTTATCAAGGTGACTGGGTGCAGGCAAAATACTGTATTAACCCAGCAACACAGACCAGTGAAGCAGTTGCTGTAAAGCCTTTGAGATATAAGCCAGTAGACAAGGTAAATGTTCTGCACGTTGTTTTTTGGCAAGAGGAAGCTTGCGTGAAGTGGGGTTTTGAAGGTGGTTTTAAGTTGCTGATGTGGGTAGGTCTTTTATAACACATCTTTAAGTAAAAGATAAAACATATCAACTCATCCATTTATGGGATGGTTTCTAAAACAACCATTGTCCCTTTTTTTTATTTTAATGAAAATACTTCGTTACCTCTAAGAATACGTATATTGGGTTTGTGGTTTATTTTATTTGACTTAATTCTATACATTGAATAATATTTGCATGCCAAGCATGGGAAGAAAATTTATTCTCTTGTGACTGCTAGTATTGAAGTATACATTAGATAATTTGGTAAGTCACAAGACGAGTATGATGACTGAGTCAAATGTACATATTGTCGTATGTGCTGGAGTGGAACCTAATGCTAATTGGAAATCCTTGTTTCTTCACACTTTCAAATTTAAAGACAGGCACAGCAATTCTAGGCTAGAGCTTATGTTTACCGCCCGTGAATAACTGAAACTTCAGAATGCAGCTTTTGTGAATGCTGGAATGACTGTTGCAGGAAGAAACCCTGCAGTGGTAGTGCACCTGTTAGCTTAAGCTTCATTCAGTAACACCGAATAACAAACTGTTCCAGGTTCGTATTTCCAGCATCTGTGGAAGAAGCGGTACGGTAGACGAGAGTATATTTTTCACTTTGGATTCGTTGATACTTCCTGATGGCTATTCACCTCGTAGACATGATCTGGTGAATACAGTTGTGGTGGAGAGCGATCAGTCGTGTTATATTTGGAGAGCTCTCTGCTTGGTGCCAGTCAGCCAGGACAGGTAATATATTCTTTCTTTCATTCTCTTTCCACTTAACGACTAGAGATGAATTGCAATTATGCAGCTTAAATGTTGTTGCATCTGTTAAGCAAGAAATACTGTGAATTCTTCACTAGTTGACTAGAAGGCTTGATAAATCATTGGGAGGGTCAGAGTGTGATGCAGTTTGGCCTTTGCTTTTTCTTCCTTTCCAGAAAGCGGGGACATCTGTGCTTGTTAGAGAAGCAAAACTAGTAGCGATTGAGCTCAGGGCTATTGCTAGACAAGGAAGGAATTTTGCATTGTTTTGTCAGAAAAATGCCACACTCGTGCTCTTACTGTGTGTTTCCTCCAATCTGTGCTCTTCTAGTGAGGACTTTACTGTTTGAAAACCATTCTCAGCAAATTTGATGTAAAATGGATATTTCTTTAATCCAATTTGCTTAAGTTGCAGTGATTCTTCAAATATCCCTTCTAAACAGATCAGTTTAATGATCTGAATAATAGACTTTTATTAGGCTTGCAAATAGCAAACTGAGAGGGTGTGCAGACACTTTAGATGGCATATGTGATGCGAGGAGAATCTGGACAGGTTGCCGAAAAGGCTGGAAAAAGCGGATGATGTTCACTATGGAGAAGAAGCAAAATTCTACTAAATAATCAGCTACATAAATGTAGCACGGGCAAGAGGCTAGTCAACGGTTCTGCAGCAAGGATCCAGAGTTTGACTTAAAAGTTTAAGTGTCTGGGAGTGAAAGATTTTACAGGTAATAGCCCGATTTATGTATATTATTGTGTATTTCCCAGGACACTCAGTGCTAGCAAGGCCGGGGTAGGATTACACAGCCTGATTCTGTAGGCCAAAAATAAGCTCTTGACCAATTGGAAAGTCCAAAGGAAAGCAAAAAAGACATTCAGATACCTGTCAAACGTAGTCTTTGGGAGAAATTAACTTGTTCGATCTCCAGGAAATATGGCCAAGGTACATGTGTCTTCAAAGAAACTATGAAGAATGGAAGAAGCTGTTTTCACTGGAGATAATGGATACAATAGATGCAAATTGTACCTAGGTGAAGCTTGAAGTGTTTACATCACTTTGCACGACAGTAAAATTTGTTCGCTTATTTTTTCAGGTGGACCTACTTTTAGCAATGGATTAAATACAGAAAAGCCAAGTTACAAAAGTAGACCTGAGGGTAGATTTCTCAGTTTTAGTGTATTTTCTACCATATCAAAAAGTTGAGGCAGCTTCAGCTGCAATGGGAGACATCTGGTGGGCTTTGCTAGTAAATTGATGTAGCTAATAAAGAACAGCTGCAGTCATGTTCTACTTTATTATATTAGCTACTGAAGGAATACTTAGGATGTGTAAATATTGACAAGATTATTAAAATACTTCCAAGTTATTTTCATGCTACTTTATCCAACCGAATATTGTCTTAATTGTAGAGTAGAAAGGATTTTAAAAATGGTTTCTGCAGGTAGCTGACACCAAGAGGTTGCAGCTCTGGTCACTCTCTGACAGGGAAGAGCATGTAACTTTGGTTTTATAGGCATTTGTCATCAATACTATTGTGTGATTGTAGCTTTCAAGGGTGCCTGAAAACCAAAAGTTTTCAACTTTTTAAAAAATTTATTTCTTCAGTCTGCTGCTTTCAGATTGTAGCAGTAAGCAGAAGGTCTCAGTGCTTGGTGTACCTTTTGAAACACTTCCAGTCTAGTCACCTTACCTCTTAGTCTCCAGTGCTATGCAGGACTCTTGCAGAGGAGGTGCTCTTTGTTGTGTCTTGGATCAGTTCCCAAAGAGATCTGTAACCGCTTCAGTCTCCATTTGATTCCAGTCTTCAGCAAAGATAACTGGCTTCTTAATCATTTTAGTCTTGTATCCAAAGTTTGCTTTTTTGTTGTACTGCTGACAAAAGCCTTGGTTTTAGTTTGCCGCTTCAATTAGTAAAGTTATTCTAATTGTCTTGGAAGTATGAGAAGCTAAGAAAAAAGTGAACCCTCTCACCTGCTTCTTCCTAAATACTATGACTATGCTTTGGTATGGCGCTACTTAAACTTGTGCTGAGTCTAAGATATTCACTGAGTTTATTTATGTTTCAAAATTCCTAGCTAAAATTCTTTTTACAGACAAGCTAACTTTAATGAAGTCAGTCTGGATGAGCCTTATGAAAACTTAATTAGAGATAACGGAGGATTGGAAGTATCAAGAATGACTGATTTTGGAACTCTGAAGCATGGGGAATCTAAAAGACTAATCCTTTGGATAGAGTAAGCCTTTCTGGTTGTTTTAAGCTTTCTTTATTTCCATCACTCCGTAGTCTGCAAACCTGGCTTTCATGCAGAAGTCTCCCATAGTTTGGCCTTTGTAGTTCACGGTCTTCAAGTAACCCCCAAATACTAGGGAATTTAAAAGAATTTCATAGTAAATATAATGTCTTTAGTCTTTTTATTGAGCATCTATCTTGCAGATAGTGCTTTGAGACTCCCCAGTCCTATGTCTCTTCGATCTTAGTGAAATACTTTCTGGAATGAGGATTAAAGTGAATGCTTTTGCTTGTGTGTTTTAGTTTAAACTGCAGATACATGAATATGCAACAGTCCTCTTGTTCTAAGATTTTGAAGATGACAGTGTATCAAAAGCTAGACTTTTTTTTTCTAATTATTTTGTTTGGTTTTTTTAACTGGGATGCTGAAGAACTATGTTGGTGTATCCTTAAGGTTTTCTTGTTTTGTTGGTTTTCTCTTTCTGTGGTTTTTGTTGGTTTTATTTTCCCACATCTGAGCATAGAAGCTCAAAGGAAGTCACACCCAAATACCCTCTATTTGTTGCTATATGCTTTTTCCTGAAGAGTTAGGTACCCAGTGATGAATTTTAGGTTACCGTAGCTTTTTTTATACGCAGTATTTCAGTATGCTTCATGTGGTAGTTGATATGACCTAGAAATATTACCATTTAGCAGACCTTCTAGTCATCATAAGTTAGAAGCAGCAGTGCAATTTCTTTCTGATAACAGTTCTGAAATAATGAAGTAACCTGCTACAGACAGTTATAGTTGACTTCAAGTAGAATTAAGCTTCCCAAGAACATTCTGTGCTTTAATTATATAATGAATTACATTACTTCTAGGAATAAAGGGAGTATGCCACAGTCCTTAATCAGCTGCAGATTAGCTGGATGGGTGAAAGTCAAGCAATTCAGTTTTCAGATTCCTCAGAAATGTGAGGACAATCCAGAAACATATCTGTCATCTTTTCCCATACATCAAGAAAACCCCTCAAAAGCTGCAATTAATCCACATAATGACAGTGGAGGAACAACTTGTGAGTCATTGAGTAATACATCCGTAATGACGAATGGAGTCATTCCAGGTACAGTGAAATGTTAACGTTTGAATGCTGAGTGTTAACTCCTCAGACCTACAGGTTTGTTTGAGAAGAGTTACCTATGCTAGCAATAGCAGTTGTGCTAACAGAATTTATTATCAACTGTTTACCATTCTATGATTCCATACTACAGAAGGAATTCATTCTCAGGATACAAATTTCACAGAGGAAAAGTTTTCTTCTGTCCTTGATAAAGATGAAAATCTACCTAATGGAGAAAATGAGCAAAGGGAAGATATGGAGCAGCCAATAAAGCATGCCCGTTTTACTGGAGAAATTGTCATACCACCAGGTGGAAAAACATTCATAGTTATCATATGCACAGCAGTGTAAGTATTTCTTTCTGTCGCTTCTGACTGATGCAATGGAAACAAGTCATAAAAATTGACTTCATTCCCTTATTCTGGCCACAGTTCTTTTTGCTGTAGGATAAAGTAAACCAGTACATATTAGCAAGTTATGTGAAAACCTATATTAAACCTTGAAGGTTTACCTAACTACCTTGAAGGTAGTTAGTATTTTAATGCTTGATTCTTTTTTTTTTTGAAAGAAAACAGTAGTATTAAGTGAAGAAATACAGTGGGAGCAGACAAAAAAAAGAGGGAAGTAGACTAAAAAAACCCCACGGTAAACTGAAGATAATGCCTACAGCTGGTTATATTATTTCCAGTAAACCCATTGCTCTATGAGCGCTAGAGCTAACGTGGATTTCCTGAGAATTCTTGTGTTATGTCTTAGTTTCTTCCAGTCTTGGTGCTCTGACATCATATTCATGTGATACATGCCTTGATCTCAAGCTTCCCTGTCCTAAGATGTTAAATGCAGATTATGTATGCTGAAATAAAAAAGCTTTCTTCCTTGAAGGTGTAGTTTACAGCGGAAGTGGTTTGCAGATCTTAGAAAAACAAAAGTACTTTGCTGTACAAAATATTTCATGACTTTAGTTAAGAGTAAAAGGTGGCTTTGTGTGGACTCTTTCAGAATTCACACAGGTACCTCATGCTTGAAAGCTTACTTTCATGTGCTTTTCTGTTATTTCCAGCTGTAGCTCTGTAAACATTGTCAACCACAACTATTGATTCTTACAATGATAATTTAAAAGTTGGACAGGGAAAAAAAAATATTTCATTCATCAAAGTAACACTGCAATAGCTTTCACACTACTATTACTGTTTTAAATAGTGAGGCAAGGGGTAGAAATATTCTTAGGAGGATGATTTAGCTGGAATTAGAAAGATAAGCTGCAGGCACGGGCCGCTTTTGTGGAGAAAGTGGATCTGTAAATGCCACCAAGTCTGAGGATCAATAACACAGAACAATCCACAAAAAACTCCACGTGAAGCTTCAGTGTGAAGGTAACAGGTGCTTGCTAGACACTTAAGAGACCACAGAGACAGCAGATTTAGACCCTGAATCTGCTCTGTTCGGTGTCTGCACCAAGTGTGTGTATCAGAGAAAACCAAGTTATAGCTTTAACCTGAGCAGGTAGTATTAGTTGGTGTGAAAAACTGATATTCCCGCCAAACAACCAGGAATCCTTCTGGGATGCTTTTGTTTCGGGCATGTAGTAACAGTGCTGGGCTGTGTAGTGAGTGCTGAGGAGAGACTTGGGCTCTGGGTATCACTAGGATGGGTTCATGAAGGGATTTCAGAGGAGGTGGTGTGTGTGCATTAGATCCCTTAAGTTCCTTAGAAAACAATTGGAAAAAACGGTTCCCTCTGATTTTTATTTTTTTTTTAAATTATTTTTTTTCTTCCCCCTCTGTCTTTCCCCAAGCACCACTTACACATATAAAGCACATTTTTTCAGAAATAAGGGATCTTTCCTACTTTCTCCACTTGCTCTGTTTACAGTTAAGGTTCAGTTCTGAGTAGCCTTAAGCAAGGTGGAGCAAAGGTGTTGCTGCAAGCAGTGAAGGTATGTCGTTCAGGTTCCTCTGATGGAAGTGTTCGGCTGATATTTTTCAGTGACAGTAATTCCAAGATATTCCTTATGACAGAAATGTTAATTCTGTACCTAGTATGTTGAGGAGAGGGATTTTGCTCTTTGCCCAACCTTGTGATGAAAGGTTTTGAGGTTTTTACTCTTTTGTGTTTTAATTAGTTATGATATCTGTATTGAACTCAAGGTAGGAAGTAAGTGTGAGGAATTACCCTAAGTTAGCAGTTCTCATCTGTTACTGAAATAGGAATCAACAAGTTTGCTTTAAAAAATACTTATGGGTGGGAAAAATAAGTGTGAACATGATGGTTTTAAAAACATAACTTCTGCTTACTTGAAGAAATCCAGGGTACAGTAAAGAACTCCTGTGGCTTGGCTTTTCTGATTTTACTGTTGAACACTATATTGAAGCTACTGTAACAAATGAAGAAGAGTTACTAATAGCACCTGTGGAACAGTTTTCTCCGAGAAAGCCTAAAATCATTCCAGAACCTCAGCCAAGGAAGACAACAGTGGCTGCCCCTAAATACAGGAGGTACTGTGAATTAGAGAAAAAAATAACCCTTATCTAATACTGCTGTATTTGGTATTGCTATATCTGTTCTGTAATGCTGACAAAGAAAACGTGAAACTGGGAGAGTCCGTATGTGTATGTTGTAAACACAGTAATTGTGGACATTACTGATAGAAGAGATTGTTTTAATAATGACTTGCTTGATTTCTTTGTATATTTGTCAAACAGGAGCTCTTTCTACTATATAATATGCTGGTAAACAAGATAAACACTGTTGCATAGTAATCTGCAAGTAGCAGTTGTGCTACTAAGGAAAAAGATGGAAAATCAGAAATGGTTTTCTGAGTGAATTAGCTTCTTAGCTCCTCAAGCAACTTTCACATCTGTATCTCATAAACATTTCCCATCTTTCATTCAGAACTTTTCCTTTTGCAAATAAGCTTCCATTATACTTAGAATATTTGCTTAGTTAGAAAAATACCCCTAAACTGAAAAAGTAGCCACCCAATGTTTTCAAATAATCTAACTGGAACACTTATCTTTCTTCTCATTTGTTACTTATAAGGAATCATTGGGTCTGTCGTGTGTGTGCATTTTAGTTTTATAGCCTTGATGATGCAGGATTTTAATTAGCTGGTTTTCACATGTATAATTTGAGAAAGCTAAATGATATGTCATACGTCTTCTTTTAGCAATCACAGAAGGTTGCCAAGCTTTCTCCCATCTTATACCATACCAGATCAGTTAAGAAAATGTGTGGAGCAGAAGTTAGACATCCTGGCCTTTCAGCCTCTCCTAGCAGAGGTATGCAAGCATGGAAAATATATTTTATGTTCATAGAATCATGTGATGTATATTTTGTTAAGTGTGTTTGTTCGAGCTGGCCTTAATTTAGCAAAAAGTTGTAGCCCTTAGTGTAATAGAAGATGGTGTAATGCTATTACCAAGTAGACTTAAGACTTCAGTCTGTATCCCGTAACTTCCATGGTTTTCAGTGCGGCACAGAATCCAAGCTTACAAGAGCACAAAATGCTAAATGTGAAAATCTCAAAAGAGGATAGAATTATACTGCCAGGGGGATATTGCAGTGGCTGAACAAAGATTCCTCTTCATTCTCACTTTTTAGGCACCATTGGAAAAGGGTGTTGGGTTTTTCAACTCCCTAACTTTTAAGGACTTATAAACTGGGGCTGACAGTTAATTTTTCAAAATGTGAAAGGCTATGTTGTCTGCTTTCTAAACAGTTCACACATAACCTGAGGTCACAGCATTAGGATTGCAGATTAGTGATCTTCTCTCAAAAAGGAAATAAAACTGCCATAGCTCAAATAATTTATACTGAAAGCCTGCCATTAATAATAATTTCTCTTAACCACACCTTAGGTTCTGTCTGGTACAGGTGACTGTTCTAAGTCTGCTCCAGAAAGCACTGCTTGTTCACCTTGTATTTGAGTGAGAAGATACAAACAGAAAGCATTCTGTGCTGTCAGTCATTGTTTAGGTAGAGCTTTGTACTGCTGGAGAACACCTCTTCAGTGAGATGCATTAAGCTCTGAGGGAGGACATTCGGGTTCTTTCAGCTTGCCATAAGTTGCATAATCACCACTCACAGCCACAACTGACATGAGTCTATCTCTTCATCTGCCTCTGCCCAGCATACATAAATTTTACCCTTTTGGGGATCGCTAAGCTTAGAATTCAGTTTGTAGATGGCCCCTGAATTCAGATGTTGAAACTGCCATGGTAGTAGGGAGAGACTTGGTTAACTCTTTGGCTGACTGGCTGTTGTATCTGAGCTCCAAGGACTATACTAATTCTGCTTTGACTACTAGGGGAATTTAAAATGTTAGCTAGTATATCGATACCTGTATGTAGGTGCCTTAATTGGCAACCCAGTTGCTGTGCAGTCTGCCTTAAGAGGTGTTTTGTATAATGTTAAGAATAGTGGTTCCGTATCTTAGTGTAGAAGTTAAAACGATGTGTACTGTTTTGTTTTTCAGCAGCTTAATCTGGACAATTATAAAGCCAACTTTTCTACTCTTTTGTGGCTTGAAGAGATCTATGCAGAAATGGGGATGAAAGACTTTAGCATGAGTGGGGTTACTTTGAAAAGGAAGGGGACCTTTTTGGTGTTGAAAGTGCCAGGAGTGGAAGAGGGCAGACCTCGCCTGTTTCCAGGTAGTAATTGTGAGATAAAGTCAAATAGCATGTTGATCAATGTTTTCAATTGTTTAAAGAAGTATTTCCTAAAGCTATTAATCTAGACTACTGGACAGGTATGTGAACTGTGCTGTTAGTATCTCCGTTTTAGTGTCTTGCAGTGGCTGCTGTCTGAGGCAGCATTGCATGTGTCTGTTCTTATGTGTGTTCTGACACTTGAGGATTTTACATGTATGAAAACTGGTGGGGCTTTCAGCATATTAATTCAGTAATAACTTAAAAGACAATAGGTATATCAAAAGCTGCGAAAGTAGTTAAAATTGGATTCAGAATCTCAAAGAATATACAAGGTACTGTTTTCAGGAGGTGTATTCTGATGATGTCAATATTAGATGCCTTTTAAAATGTAATATAAAGTTGCGTATGGCATTTCAAAGCAGTGAAGTTAGTTAACGTAGAATCATAGAATGGCTTTGGTTGGAAGGGACCCTAAAGATCATCTGTTTCCAACCCCCCTACCATGGACAAATTCCTAGTTTAACCATGTAAAAGAGGAAAATTAACTGTTGTGGCGAGATTTTTACTATTCCTTTTAACAGGGTGTTGCCTTTTCACTTTGTTTACAATTAGGTAATAAGGTGATACTGAAAAGCCAGGTCTACTCTGACCATGTAATAGAGTACATTGCCTATATTACTGAGGTAAGCAAGGTGTATCTCCTATTGAAAATATGATGTTCCACAGGTGCCAAAGGGGAAGTTGGCAATTCATGGAGTTAAAGACTAGTTTAACCTGACTTTTTGATAAGCTAGATTTGGTTTATCTACATTCTGAGTGGTGATTTTGTGATTTTATTGTGGTTTTTTTTTTAAACTTTGGCTTCCCTCTTTCTAGGTTATAATCTTTACCCGCTCTGAAAGCAATCATTATCTAGATATGTGACATGTTGATAGCTGATAAATTGGTTCTTTTTGGAGGTGATGGGAGGGTTCAGTGCTTTCAGAGATGATGCTTTGTGTTTAAAGTACAAACCATCAGTAAACTGACTTTTTAATCTTTGCAACAGATCTGTGATGAAGATGTTACTCTTAAGCTTAACACAGACTTTGAACAGTCTTACAACTCAGAACCCATGGATGTGGAATTTGTTCACTGCAGGTATTTTTAGAAGTTTCCAAAAAGCTGCATTTAATTATTCCTCTGGTAAGGTGACTTTTAAAATATACGTGACTGTCAGTTGGTTGTCTTGGTGAATACGGATAGGAGAAGGACAGAATGAAGATCTTGCTGATTCTTTCTCCACTTTTCCTCGACACACTTTTGCCACTACAGTCATTGGTACAAGACTGCAACTGTAGTCACTGTGTACAAAGAATTCTTGTCTTAAGCCTCCCTCAATGATGACATCAGTGCTGGGTAGTGAAAGTGTGGGAGGATGAGATGGAGTGTCTTATCTTTGGGGTTTTTGTGTTTGTTTGTTTTTTTTTTCTTGGTTGTTTTTGGTTGTTGGGTGTTTTGGTTTTTTTAAGAAAAAATATACCAATATGGTTATAGGACTATGCAGAAAAAAATTGCTGATGTTAACCACCCATCCCTTTTTACTTTTGTATTTTTTCTTGGAATTTTGTTATCTGTATTTAGTTGCTTAATTTTCTCTGGAAAATCAGCTTTGCAGAGAACTTCCCTGAAAGACTAAATCTGGAACACCAAGCCATCTTTGTCTTACTGAAGAGCTAGAGAATGTATCTATCAATGTTATTCCTAGCAAAGCTGTCGCTTGTTTTGTTTTGGTTTTTTTTAAGTGTTTTTATATAAAACTATAAAACTCCTGTCTTTACATGCACTGGTACATAGTAAAAAAGTACCAGATATGTTGTAGATGTGTGCTGTTGCAGTTTATGGAAATGTAAGCTTTTACTTTAATCTACAAATTTGTATTCTAATAACAGGCTTCCTAGCAGGCGGTGCCATTTTGCAGTTGAGCAAGCTAGCTACCTGGGTGAAAAAGGTACACTTCAGCTGGTTTAAGCTGTCTAGAGGAGTTTGGGGAGTCTTGTGTTTTATACTGTCTTTGCGTCAGCAGTTACTGAGAAGAATGCATTGTAGTTTGTTCTTAGGGGAGTTTTCTGTTTGGTTTCTTTTGGGATTTTTGTTGTTGTTTGTTGGGTTGTTTTTGTTGTTTTTTTTTTTCTTTTTTTAAACTCTCTGAATCTAGTAGGTATCATCAGAATTATTTCATCTGTTAGGACTCACAGGGGAGGGAAGTAGAAACAAACTTTTG
Source organism: Coracias cyanogaster (assembly GCA_033124195.1). Classification (NCBI taxonomy): domain Eukaryota; kingdom Metazoa; phylum Chordata; class Aves; order Coraciiformes; family Coraciidae; genus Coracias; species Coracias cyanogaster. Next base: position 8,999 of record JAVSBS010006272.1, on the reverse strand, counting down.
TAAACTGAGTCAAAAAGAACTGTAGAAATCTCACTGTTAAAATAATAGCAAGTGAAATGGCAGTGGTTTGTGTTACCTCTGAATTTACTAAAAAGCACAGATTTCCTGTTTAAAGATTGAGGAGAACGATCCATATGAACTTCATGGAGGTCTTTACCACTTTTACATTGGTTCTAATAAACCAGTTTTGGCAACTCAGAGCAACCTGATGTATCAGTAATGTAGTCAGTGGAATGTGTAAAGTGTTTGTCTGGCTTTCAAATTTCTCTACTTTTCTTCTCTCAATTTGAAGTGTTATTTCCAGAAAGAGTTGTCTTACAACCACCAAAAACTATCAAGACCCAGAGTACTGCTGAGTATTGTGGTGTTGGTGGTGTACTCGAACAATGTTTCCAGCAGGAAAGTAAGGTAGCCGTTCTATAAATGTTCCTTAAAATGCTGAATATCCTTCAGATTGGTAACATATACCAACTGTACAGCTGTTGTTGCAAAAGAAATGCATAATGAAATATCAAAGACTCAAAGTTGTATTCTGCTGCTTTCTGATGACAGAAGTTTTTGCTTGCTGCCGGGGGATGGGATTTTTATGATCACTGATACTATTAAGCTAACGCTCCCATCTTAAATAGGAAGTGCTTATAGAAAAACATGATTACAATTAGAGTTGGTAATAATTTATTATAATTGATAGAAGATAGTCAGCCCATTCTGAGTAGATTTACCCAGATTTCTTAAGTGTGGGTTAAATTATATGGAGAAAACGTAGAATTCTGTCTTAGAAAGGACTTCAGAAGGTTACCTAGTCTTCCTTCCTATTTGAAGCAGGCCTGTCACCAACATTAAATCACATCAGGTTGGGGGGCTGGGGAGAGTGTTTATTTTTGTCTGGAGGTTCCACAGTATTTGCCTAACCTGTTCTTCACTACCTGTCCACTCAAGACCTTGTGGATGTAGTCCGTTGTTGTATGTGACTACAAAAAAGAGTTTGTCTTGGTTTTTTTGTAACTCTGATTTAAGTCATTTTGGGCTCTTCATCTCCTCATGGCCAAACTAAAAATCCGAGCTCTCTCAAACTCTCCCATTCGTAACAAGAACATGATATTGGCTCATAAATGGTTGTAGTATCCACAGTAACCCAGAATTCTGTAAAGGGCCTAAGGATTACTGTGTCAGACAGTGGATTCTTAGCCTATCTTGGTTCACACAGTTACTCAAACCCAGGCATGGAGCTTTCCACTTCTCCTTGTGGGCTTTCATGAGTTTTCTGTTGGCTCTGCTGCCAAGTTGCTCATGGTCCCTCTGAATGGAAGATGCACCACCGAGCATTTGAGGTATGACTCCTGATGTTATGCTGTCTGCAGATTTGTCAAGGATGTTACTTGGTCTCATCCTAGTCATTGATGAAGGTACTAAATAATACTGGTCCCAGCAACACACCTGAAGGTTTTAGCTTTAGTCCAGCTTCTAGCTGAGTATCAAACTGTTGATTAATGTTCTTTAAGCCCAGTAATTCAATCAGTTTTCAACTCATCTGATTGTTGATCTAGCTAATGTCCTCAGGCTACAAAGAAGAATGATGTGTTACATAAGCCATTTCAAAAGCCTTGCTGAAGTCACGGAGTATTACAGTGACAGCTTTCTTTTGTTCACATCTAGTCTGTCCACCACAGAGGAAAATCAGGTTGTTCATGAAAGGTCTGCCCCTTGGTTTAGCTGTCTTGACTATTCCTGGGCACTGTCTTCTCCAATTGTGAAGGGTGTGGAATCCAGAAGGATGTGCTCTGGGATACTGTTGGGCACTGGAGTGAGACCAATGAGCTATAGTTCCACAGATCTTCCTTGTCCATTTTAAATTGGAGCAATATTAGCTTTTTCTGCTGTCAGAGACATTCCCTGGCTTGTCCTGATTGTGTTATGTATTGTAGATAATAGGCAGCGGTGTCCACAATCATATCAGCATGTTGAATCACATCTGCCCTATCCTGTGTCTCTAAGAGGTTTGTAGCATGGTCTTCCACTTTTGTTACTTACTCCTTTCCTTCCTGTACGTGATACTTTTCACAGAAGTCCGGAGGCCTGCGTGTGAGACAGCGAGGGCATTGAGTTCTTTCCCATATTATTCACCGATAAGTTGTCTCCTCTCATCCGTCTGTGAGCCTCAGTGATCCTTGAACTGTCTCTTTCACTGCAACATTTGCTGAATCCCTTCTTATCCCTCTGTTCTTGCTGCATTTTAGCTTCAGCTGTGGTATCTTTGACCTCCCTGGTTTTGTCCAACTGCTCAAGCAGTGTTTTTATATTTTGCCTGTCCCTGTTTCTACCTGTAATAAGCTTTTTATGATTTTATCAAGAAGCTACAAGCTTAGCTAAGCAGACTTTCACTGACATTCCCAATGATCTTTTGCAACAGGATGACTTACGATCTCTCAGTAAGTAACTTTTAGCTCTCCTGAGCACCTTTTTCCCCATGTGGTAGCTTCCCAGATGATTTTCCCCCTGCTGCTTTACCATCTTGGCTTTGTCCAATCTTGGAGTCTCTGCAACAAAAGCTGCTATAGGGACACGTTCTCTTCCCTGTATATGAGAGCAAGATTAACAGAGTGTTATTTCTGATCAGTATGCCAGATATTTGTGTTAGGAAGCTGTCACCAACTCAGTCTAGAAATTCTAGACGTTTCCTGGGTGAATTGCAACAGGTGTACGAATGACTGAAATCTCCAGGAAGCTGCACAACCTGCGATCAGGACACTGATGCCAATTGTTTATCAGAAATCTCATCTACATCATCTTCCCTCTTTCTGGTGGGGATTTGTTACAGACCACCAGACAGTATTGCTCATGTTCCATCCTCCTGTGATAACACCTCAGACATGCCTCTGGTTTTGCAATTAACAGTGTGCAGTCAAGGAGCAGACAGACTGAAAGCCATGCTGGTGAGAGCAGCAGCACAGCTAGTTACTGTTCTGCATGATGTCTGCTTCTACTAGGGCCTTTCTGTTTGACTAGAAGGATGGTGGAGAACATCACTTGGCCCCTCATGATTACCCAGAACTATATGATCTATTCAAGTCAAGTGTCAATAGTACCTACATGGGTAAGCAGCAAAGGGAATATTCAGAAGGACTGGGTGAGCCTTGCCATCTTTCCATGACATCATGGCTCTATGGGAGCAGCAAACATGTCTGGATGATAACTGTTCTGTACAAGGAGGAGTCATCAACCTCTTAACACTCACTACTTCCCTGGAGCAGGATCAGTATTACCAAAATGATGGAGGTATCTGGTCCAGGACCTTGCAAACACCACATTTCCTACAAGCAGTTTTCTCCCACACTGCAATCTGAAAGAAGTATCATTCTGCTTAGTAGTATAGAATGTGAGCGTTACCTTTTGTGGAAGGAAACAAGTTACTCGGCCACGGCTTCAAAATCCTCCCCTGCGCCTGCAAAGTATTTGTGAAATAAATGTTTAATGTTGACATAAGCCAAACTTTTACAAATCTTATAAGGTGGGAATTGCTAGCACCAGCTTTTACTGCTCTATCTTTCTGTCTTCACAGTAGATGTTCTGCTTAATGGGATAAGGCTAGTTAATGGGAAACATTAAAACCTAGCAACTTCAAAAGTGAAGAGAATTGCCTGTAATCTTAAGGTTATAAATACATTAATCTTCACTTTCTGTTTTCAGGTCAAAAAAATGGAGAACAAACAGGCCAAATGCATGGTACCAAGGGAGATGAATGTCACGGATGTGATGAGAGCAGCTGCACAACCAGGCCAACTTGGTATGCTTTAATACTTTATATTCAAGTATAGACAGTTCTGGATTGCAATCACTTCAGTAAACCAGGGCTAATAAAATAACTTTTAGATGCTCTCATGTTGTCTTAAATGGTACTAGCAGAAAGTTTCATTGGAGTTTTTCTGTGGATTTCTTAAACATCGCCATTTCATAGAATTACAGAACGTTTTGGATTGGAAGGTAACTTTGAAGATCATGTAGTCCAGCCCCTCTACCGTGGGCAGAGATACCTTTCACTAGATGAGGTTGCTCAGAGCCCTATCCAACCTGGCTTTGAACACTTCCAAGGAGGGGGCAGCAAACTTCTTATATATTTTGTACTCAATCAGTTATCATTTCCTAGTCATTTACTTGAAAAGTGTTAGCCATGTTCAAAGTTTTCAGTTTCTTACTGGGACGTTGTGTCTCATCCTTAGCATAGCTACTTTGCCAAAGATGCTAAAACTTTAGAAAAGTTTTCAGAAAGCTCAGATCATTCCTGTGCTTTTCTGGAGAGTGCGACTTTAACTGTCAGCGCACTTAATTGCGAAAGAGGGTGATTTTTCTGCCTTTGTAGCAATAGGATGCCTAAAGAAATATGGAACAGATTACCTAGAATGCACTTCTGTCCAAGGGTTAACACGCTTCTGGCATGAAAAGCTAGAGCTAGACTAATTCAGATAGGATTAAGAAGAAAATCTCAGTAGTTGTGACTTACTACTGGTCATTTAGTATGGGTACTATCCCTGTAGTACTAGTGCCTGAAAGTTATTGAAATTTTGCTGTTCTAGAGGAAAAAAAAAAAGTGAGCTTGGTGCTAAAATTACTGAATAGAGTTTTTACAGATTGTTGGGTTACATAACCATAGTCCTTTTCTTGGCCTCCAATTTTAATAAAGATTCAATACGCTTCTGAAATACTAATGGCTTGTTTTCTGCATGCTATTCTATGAAATAAAAATTTTTGAGAGATTCATTAGTTGTTCACCACATGAGGAGAATGAAAATACTTTTGAAGCATCATGTGAATTGAAATTGCTTTACCTTTGTATGTTAAAAATATTTATGTGGAGTTTTAATACATGCTTATCTTGATTATAGTTGGTGAAACTGTGACACTTCAACAGGGAGCTGGTGAATTTTTCAATCCTGTGCTGAACGAGCAACAGAAATTGGCGGTGAAAAGGATAGTGAGTGGTGAATGTCGTCCAACACCTTACGTTCTCTTTGGACCACCAGGAACTGGGAAAACGTTAACTGTAATTGAAGCTATTTTACAGGTAATGGTGGATGACAGATCCATCATCTGTAATCTTTCCAGAGTCGGAACACTTTTCGGTAATTCTGTAAGTACCACCATATTATTTTCCCAAGGAGTTTTCAAAACACTCATTTTTAAGATCATTTTCTATAGCTCCATGAAAGAGGAAAGATCTTGATTTAACAGAATTCCTGAATGGCTTGTTTTCAAGTCCTCAGAGTTTTAGTGAATGGTATCTAACTTGTGATTCCAGTAGCGCATAATATATTAATGAAGCATGGGAACATGTGATAATCATGAATAAATTCTGCTCTTGTTACACTCAGTTTCAGAGGACTTGGTGGTCATGGCTGCCAAGACTAGTGTTCTTGAACTGCAAAAGGATGGATGAATAATAAATATCATGTGTATGCAAAACTCTCCTGGATTCTGCATTCAGTGAAATAAAATGGGCATGTTGGAGCTATTGCTCCTTCTCTAAATAACCTTTTTTTAACATCTGTCTTCTTTAACGTAGATACATTACACTCTACCAGATAGTCGAATTTTGGTTTGTGCACCATCAAATGCTGCAACAGATCTGATTTGCTTGCGGCTGCATCAAAGCAATGTTTTAAAACCGGGAGCTATGGTCCGAGTTAATGCCACCTTCAGGTCAACAGAGGTAAATATTACAGATATCTGCCAATTAGTACTTCCATTTTAATATTTTGATCTTAAAGTACGGATTTAGTGATGTAACTCTCAGTGGTTACTAGGCTGATTAGGCTTGTTTAGGATTGAAAGTATGAACTTCAGCTTTTCCAGAAGATTACCGGAAAATGATTATCATAGTCCTTAATTGGATTGTATGAATGTAGAACCTTAACCTCTTTTTTGCAGTGCTTAACTCCCCAAGCAGCACATACATATCAGTGCGATTTTTAATGTGATAAGATGCTTTGACTTCCAAAGCAATCCTAAAATCTGATACTGAAGTCAAGCCTTCGTCTCCAAATTAAGATTATTTAGGCAGAAAAGTAAACAAGTAGGATTGTCATCTTTCTACAGCACACACACACTGTGTGTGCATTTTATATATGTTTGTACTTCTATACATACATTTATGTATATGAAACATCCATATGTTGAATTTTGATCCTTACAATAAAGAGAACACTGATGTCTTGCATATGTACTGCTTTGTTTAGGCAAATTAATAAAGAATTCATTTTGGTACATGAATGGTTCTAAATCTAAGTGTTTTGCTCAGCTCTGAAAATAGCTTTCCTTGGGCTTTTTTATTCAAATTAAAACATTTAGGTTTAGAGTGGCGTTTTGTCTTACAAAATACCTTTTTGTTTCTGCAGCAAATTGATGACATGGTGAAACCTTACTGCAAAGATGGTGATGATATTCAGAAGGCATTGTGGTTCAGGATAATAATTACCACGTGCAACAGTGCAGGAATGTTTTATCAAGCTGAAATACGGTAGAGTAATATAGATAGGAGTATTGTTGTGATAGCTGGATGCTATAAAATCCACAGGTTTTAGATACCCTCTGTACTGTAACTTGAGCGGTTTTAATACAATTTATTGCATGTGCCCCTATTTTGAAATTGTCTTTTTAGTAATGTTTCAGCAGAGACTTTCTCCATGGTAAATTTAAGAATTATCTTGAATAATGTTACAAATTTTTGACACAGTAACTTCTCCACTACCAGTGGAGACACTTTGAAATTGTATTGCTGTTGGCAATCATTTTGGCTCAAAATGATTGTCCACTAAAAATGAAACTGTGTTTCATTTTTACCAAGTCACTTTTACTAACTGTAAGCAACCACCTTGTCAAGTGCTGTTAACTAAAGATTCCTCTGAGTTTAACTTTGTAAAAGGACACTCTGAAGCCTAACTGGCTTGAGTTGTTTGGTAGGTGTCTGGCACGCTTGATGAGGAAGTTAACAGAACTGCTGAGGTCAGCCACAGGGTGGCAGGATGAACTAACCTGAAAACAGCCCTGGTTTGCGTTTGTGTCATTTAATTCTAGGCTTGGACACTTCACTCACGTGATTCTGGATGAGGCAGGGCAAGCAAGTGAACCAGAGACCCTGATTCCTATTGGATTGGTTTCGGAAGCTAATGGACAGGTAGCTGTCTTAGCATCATTTACTGAAAGGAAAAATGTTTTGGTTTTCCGTTTTTATTTTTGTGAATGATGTAGAATACATCTCCTGGTGATGAATATGGAATTCTGAGTATTTGTAATAAGTCTTATTCATGCACAATATCCATTTCCAACACTTAAGTTGGTTTGCATCTAAAACAAGTCTGCATTGGTAGCATTCAATATGTGGAAAATGTTAAAATAAAAATCCACTTTCATTATTTAAGACAACTGTGTACTTCTGTCCTGGGCCGAACCCTTCTTTGCAAACAGATTAGATGTTTGCAGAAAAGCAGATACTGGATATAAATTGATGTCAGAATTCTGAAGTGTGTATGTTGCTATTGAAACTACATTGTTTAACAACTGTTTTAATACAATTTTTTTTTTAAATTGCGTATCCAGATAGTTCTTGTTGGAGATCCAAAGCAGTTAGGGCCAGTAATAAAATCTGAAATGGCACTGGCTTTTGGATTAAATGTGTCCTTGCTGGAAAGACTGACATCAAGAGATATATATCTGAGAGATGAAGATGCTTTTAGTGCTTATGGAGCATATAATCCTTTGTTGGTGAGTAAAACTAATTTTTTTTTTTCATCTAAATCAAAAAGGAGAAACTGTGGTTCCTGCTGTTTTCTTACCCCTTTTTGCTCCCTAATACTTAAAGATAAGTCTAGCTTGCATGTTAGTTCTCTAGGAAAGCTTGATAATTTTGAAGATATATTCTGAATAGTAAGGACAAATATAGTGCTCAAAGTGATGTTCTGAGTAATGACTTTAAAACTCTCTTCCATCTCCATTGCCCACATTTACCCTAACTTCGAAACTTAATTTTCCACAAATAAACAAGTACAACTTCTGCTTTTAACATAAAAAGACGAGCAAAGTGTCCTCTTTAAACTTAAAGATTAATTGTGCAAACATTGTGTTTCAGGAAGGAGAAAAAGAAACTGTTACTGTTTCATTCTCGCCCCTTCCTCTGAAGGATAGCTTCCCAAGAGCCTTCTATGGTGAAGTACCAAAAGCCCGTGTTAAGTGGCAGAGGCAGCACAGTACATAAATGAGCACAGATGTTTCAGCTGCTTTACGTTATGGTCTGAATCTGAAATACAGGGCTACAGTTAAACTTACTACGATGCCTTCCCATTCTCATGGTAATATAGTTCAAATAATTAAACTGAGAGCAAAAGATGACTAGATGACCATGTAAGCAGAGGAAGGAGGAAATTTGATGGCTGACTTAAGGAGGAAAGTGGTGGTGTTTGGGCCTAGGCTTTAGGTTGAGAGAGCAGGAAGTGTGCGGGTTTAAGGATCCCATTGGACTTGAGTATTGTATGTTAGTCTTTTTAAGGACTTTTTTTTTTTTCCTTGAGCTGTTTATTAGTGACTGGAATGCTTCCTTAAGGCCATTCTTTCATTTAAAGACAAACACTTTTTTAGTTTTTAAGGCCAGCTTCTATCAGCTGTTCTGATGCTCCCTTTCTGCGTGTCAAAACTTCCTGGTAAAAAAACAGGTTACATCCATGGAAACCACATGAAAGGAATCTGACTCTCTTAAAAAAAAAAAAGTGTGCCTGGAGATCAGATGTTCTAAGAAACTGGAGAATGGCCAATTCATCTATCATGTGTATTCAGATTTTTTTTCTTCCTTTTCTTTTCCCTTTAAAGGGTAAAGAGATGATCCTTAAAAAAAAAAAAGGTCTTATTGAATATTTACTTATAGAATATGACTGTCGCGGTCCGGGCGCAAGCGTCCGTGCCGCCTCCCAAAAGGGAAGAGGATCGAGGGCAAGGCGAGATACTACCCCAACAAG
>JAVSBS010006271.1:8829-26409 GCA_033124195.1 Coracias cyanogaster | reverse complement strand
GTGGAGATGTGGTGCTGAGGGACATGGGTTAGTGGTGCCCTGGCAGTGCTGGGGGAATGGTTGGACTTGATGATCTTGAAGGTCTCTTCCAACCAAAATGATTCTATGGTTCTGTTATTTTCTACTTTATATGAAGTGAGCCAAGACAAATAAACAGCCTGCACACATCCACACAGTAGTGTGTTTCTGTGATCCCATGCATCTAGCTCCTCCATGGAACGAAACCCAGTCCACAAGGCACAAATCCAGAGTGTGCACACACGAGAGCTCACCTTTTTGTCCATGCACAGTTCTGCAATCAGCTGGGATAGAAGGTTATCTAAAGCTCCCTTATCCTTCTCATCATCTCCATCTAGGTCTGTTGTGAGCATCAGAATAACCTGCGAACAGAAGTCAGAATTAATAGAAGGCAGGTTCCATGCTTTTAAGATAAATACAATTATCTTTCCCAATTTATCTTAATTAATCTATGTTCTTTCCCAAATTCTGCTTGCACCATCACATCCTAATATGAACACTCAGTATAAACCCAAAAGATCCTCCCAAATATGTCAGAGTTGAAGGATTTTAGCCCTTTGGCTCCTCAGCCAACTCTAACATGACACTGAGAAACAGACCTACACACTGTGACCAGGTAGGAAAGAGAAAGGGAAAAGTGTGTGCAATAGAAACCCAGCAGCAGTAGCAGTGACTGACTGATGAAGGCTTAACCCCGAGCCCTCCTCACTTACCTGCATGTAAGGAATGGCCCGGACTCCTCCAACATTCCTCAGCTGAGGCAAGTTTTGCAGCAGCCTCTCTAGCAACATCAGTCGGACCATGTGCAGCCTGGGAAGTGAGAAGCCAGGAAATCAGACATGAAGCACTTTAGACACGTGACAACAAATCTCACACCCCGCAGGATCACTAGCGGAGCACTGCAATCCACCACAGACATTCCAAGCATGAGGAAATCCTAAGGGCACCCTCAGACTTCGCAGTCAAAGATGCAGAGTAACCCTAATTTGGTCTGCATACGTCTTGGACTGATTTATAAGGACACTGGACGTAGTTATTCCCTTCAGAACTACCCTGCCTAGCACGACCACCTGCAGAATTCAACTGTCTAGAACCTGATACTACAAATCAGTTCCAGACCGCACTGTAAAAGCGGCCAAACATCTGCTCCCACAGAACAAGAACCTGCAGATCTTTCCCCAAGTGCTCAGCACTCTTGCTCACACTTTTTTCTTAAGGCCTGAATTTCACAAGCTCCCAGGCTGTAGATTTTAGTGATCCCTCTGTTTACTAGACTCACACAGGATTTTTTCATCCCTTCATAAGGCAGCAGTTTCGCAGGACATGCATTAGGTGTGTGTAACCCGTGACATGGTGAACACACCGAGGGGCATTTTGCAATGGCAGTTTGTTCTGTTCCATGTTTCTGACTTTCAATTTTCACTATCCAGAGTCACAAACCCGACTCCATGAATTGCAGCGCTTATAGTCCACTCCTCTACCAAGGATGATGCTGCAGATGAGATGTGCTGTTCCTGAAGAGGAAAACAAAGGCCCTTGCCTGTTGCTGGTGTGGACATCTCCCTCTGCCTCCCCTTCTCCTTCTGAACCATCTCCCTCTTGCTGGCCTGTAGTAGTGCTGATGGCGCCCGTGCTCGAGCTGACGCTGCCTGGTCCAGCAGGGTGGCCCTCAGCTGTCGTGTCCCCATAGGCGCTACTCCGGCCAGACACTGAAAAATAAAAATGAAAAATAAGAGAAAGACAATGTCAGCACAACTGAGCATGCTTCTTGACTGCTTCAGAGCAACCAACTACACTGTGGGATTATGGTTCTAAGGAGAGGATGTCTTCAGTTCTCTTCATCAAGCTAGATGAGAGTCACTCCTACAGATTGAGCTCACCACCCCCAGTGTTGGTTTTGGTCACCAGCCTCATCTTTGTGCCCCAAAGTGATTTGGTTCTACAGCAGTGATTTAAACTGAGTCCGAAGAGGCATGGATGGGCAGCGCAGACATAATTTCTCTTATAAAAGTCTGTGATTCTTTTACCTGGGTATCAATCCCACGCAAAAAAGAGACAAATTAATTCTATCCCATCCAAACTTATCCAGGAGTATAGTGAATTTTTTCAGTCTGCTACCGCTTTCTGCTACTACAGGCCAGCAAAAAAGACTGCACATTCCACACTTGAGAAAACTACAGAAAGTGGTCAAATATCCAGCCCGTACGGCACTTTGGCAGTAACCATCAAAGGACACCTGGCATCATAGGATCATAGAATGGTTTGGGTTGGAAGAGACCTCAAAGATCATTTAGTTCCAACCCCCTGCCATGGCAGGGACACCTCCCACTAGACCAGGTTGCTCCAAGCCCCGTCCAGCCTGGCCTTGAACACATCCAGGGATGGAGCCTCCACAACCTCCCCCAGACAACGTATCAGTGATGTGAATAGCACGGCTGTAGTGACCCAGAGTGAGAGATAAATCACCCTATGAGTATCTCGTAACATCGCCAGCAAAGTGCAGTGACATCTTGACCTTAAATGATGTTCAGATCTACAACACGGGTGTGTAGATCCTGCCAGCTGAAGAAGGGGTCTCAATGCTTTTCCAGCGATCAGTGCTTAGGAAGCTCTCAGTATTTACACAGAATCGTGTGAAAGCCAAGGAAATTTCGGTTAAGCATTTAGCTGATAAAATTCTTTCCATTTAGTTCATCTATTGATTGGAAAAAGGCAAACTGAACCAGATGGCAAAATGTGTATCTCCCCCAGGGATCATAATAGCAAGATTATATAGGATACGGGTGGGCATGGCAAAGTTACAATCAGGGTAAACAGAGAGTGCTAATTTCATAAGACTTTAGCAGAGAGAAATAGGAGGTAGAAATAATCACTGACAATAATCTTCCCTTTAATTATACTATTTGCTTTTAGGAAGAAAAAAAGGCAAGTCAATCAAGTGATCCGAGCTGAAAAATTACAGGCTCAATAGCCTGATAGGAAGAAAAATAGACTGATCTTCACCGAAACAGAGACATTTCCAGTCCTAACGGGAAGATTACCAACAGAATTTAGTCTCCCTGCAACAATATTTTGCACAGTCCAGCCATGTTTTATCGTCTGTAGATTAACATCAACTTTCTACTCACCATGCCAAATAAAACTGAACTTTATTTAAAAGAACCAAAGCCATCAACAGTTGGAAATAACAGCAGCTCATTGCGAGGACATGACAGAAAATAAATTCCATCCCTTAATTAGAGCCCGAAGTGCCTATGAAAGAAGACAGACGAGTTGTTCTCAAGCAGAAACCACCTCGGACATCAGCCTTGTCTTGCACCATAAAGCCCAGGAGGACTGACTGGCTCTAGAAAGCTCAGGCAGAAATTCAGGACCCAAACAGCTCCAGAAAGTGTGCTGAGCACTACCTGGGATGCGTTCCATCCTGTTGTTCCTCACCTCTGTTCTGATGACTGTAGCTAAACCAGTCTCCTAGGCTCCTGCTACGGACAATGGCGCTTCAGAGAGCACTTCATCCCTCCCACATAAGGAGCTAAGAACGTATTCGGCCTCTGCTGGCTGGAGACAAAACCTACGTTTGCTGGAGACATCGAAATATTTTTAAAAAAGGAGAAAAAAAAAATCAAGGCAAGCATTTAGATGGTTCAGTTTGGGTGAGGCGAAATTGAGACCCAAGTGTCAGCTGAAAACAACGTAATAATCACTGTTATTCTTGATTCATTGCAAACATCGTGGATTCAGAGGTTCAAAGGGGAGTTTTACCTACTTCTGAGCTGGGATGACTTCGCAGGCAGGTGTGAACAGCAGCAGGATGTTCCTGCCTCGCAGCTGGGAGTTATTACCTACAAACAGTAAGTACTATAAATATCCAATTCAAACCAGAGAGAGGTAGCATGCACCTTTGGTACTAAAAGGCATTCTTCCCCCTTTCCAGCAGATCACTAACACATTGCTTGCTTTTGGCCATAACTGGGTATTTTCCTTGCTGAATTTTTATCTTAAAAGGCCTGGAAAAATACTTGTTTTGAAAGTTTCAACGGAGACAAAGACACAGAAGCAATTTATCCCTTTTTATTCTTCCTCTCACAGCAAACAACTGCGATGTAAGTTATCTCTTCAGATAAACATCTGTATTCTTTGAATTTCTAAGTCTGCAAATGAAATGTTTCCAAATTATATCTCAATATTTTCCATAATACTGATATAAAAATTTAGCCGGATAAATGCTTTTGTAATTTTGTTTCTCTGAAGATCTTGAACAATTTTAAAGTGCGTTTTCTCTCCTACTATAAAGCTAAGAACTAAGCCTTAGAAAGTTGTTGTGGTGATCCAGTACCATAAACACTGATCTTACAATAGCCTGAGCATGGACAGACCACGGCTTGAAAGAGGATTTGTCGCGCGGCGCTGACTGGTGCCTTAGTTGGCAGGAGAGATGCTAAGGGACTTCTTCAACTCTGCTGGAACTTGTAAAGCAATATTCAGTGATGTGCAGCCAGACCTAAATCATCTTCCTGCACTGAGCTGCCAACCAGCCAGTGAGTTACTAAGCTTTGACAAAATTAGACTTTGATAGATTTTTGTCTTTAAAAAGCTGAAATGAACATTACGCGTCAAAAATAAATCTTTTCCTGCTTTCTCTTAAAATGTGCATGGTACCTGCCCCAAGATGTAACTCTTCTCATCCTCTTCAGTGCCAAGATCTGGGAGATGTCAACTGATCTGTCCTTCCCAAGCCAGTGGCAGTGAAATCAAGCTTCTAATTAAGAAAAAACCCCAAACACGTAGCATAAACAGAGCAGAAAAATGGTGTAGAAATTTCAGAGCCAAAGCAGCAATGAAGGAAGATAGCGAAAAGAAATTAAATTATATAAGCAATACAAATTAAGAGACAGGAACTATGGAGTCACATACTACTGTGACTAAGTCGCATATCTCCCATTATGGATTTTTTTTTCTCTCAAGACACAAGACAGGAACACTGACAGTATCCCCCAGTCCATGGGCAGAGGAAATGGATAAAAGTAAGATTCCACATTGCAGGTCAAAGTAAAGGGTGTGTATCAGAGGCAGGATGTGAACCAATGACAGGGTAGTTAGATGATGAAAATTTTACCCAGATGCTTCTGTCTGCACGATTCCATGCTTGGAAAGAAACTCCTCTCTTCCTCAGGTAATCCTCTGCATATCCAGCAATCCTGACATCTCCAGGGTGTGACAGATTTGCTGCCTTTACTCAGAAGCATCTATTTCATGTGCAATAAAACCAACGTGCTGGGATCTATGAGATTCAGCCTGTGTTACACAGATTGCGCTGTCTGGGATTGCGGGATACTCTCAGCTTGGCTTTCAGCTTCAAAGAGTAACCCCTGGAATAGCGGTTAGTGCTCTGTGAGCTAAGCAGTGGCATCAATAGGTACGTGTGGCCTCTATCTTTCAGAGGGCTGTAGACACCCCTCACTCTTTTCTCAGCCACTACTCACAAGGTCTCTACCTATCTCCACCAAGTAGACTAGGAGCTGCAGGAGAATTTAGGTGATATGCCCCCTCCTAGATCAATTCTCTTTTGTTCCTGAGCAGACTCAGGTTGCTATGCAATGATTTGATTGCAGCGTTGGTAAGACAAGAGGCAACGGCCTCAAGTTGTGCCAGGGGAGGTTTAGGTTGGACACAAGGAACAATTTCTTCCCCAAAAGGGTTGTGAAGGGCTGTGCCGGGCTGCCCAGGGCAGTGGTGGAGTCCCCATCCCTGGAGGGATTTCAAAGCCATGGGTATGTGGTGCTGAGGGACATGGTTTAGTGGTGCCCTGGCAGTGGTGAGTTAATGGTTGGACTTGATGATCTTGAAGGTCGTTTCCAGCCTAAACAATTCTGTGATTCTAAGCACCGTACCACAAATGCACGGCAAGAGCAATGAAGCTCCCTGTTATCTTGGGGGACACACTGGTGGCTGGTCACTGTTGAGATGAGATGTCCCTAAAGAGATGGAGCTTGTCCAGATCTCCCATTACAACCCGCTGTTGCGGTGCTTCTTCATGCTATCACACTTTGTTGAGCACAGTAAAAGCTATTGAAGCACTTTGTTAACAATTCTGGGGATGGTATGAAGCATTATTGCTTTTTGATACAGATGTCATGCCTTTAAATATTCATTAAAACTGCATGATCTCCTCCCTCCCATTAAGTCCCGAATAACCAACGCTCTCGTTTCTTCATACTTCACAAGCCAGGGCTAGATCCTGCCCACTGCTCCTTCCCAGGTTTGAATCCTCTGTTCTTAACAGCCATCTTATTAAGATCTTCTTAAGATCTTCATGGAGGGCTGAGAAGTGCTTCCTCTCACCGCCTGTGATGGCCTTTTGGCATGTCATATGGAAGGGGGAGAGGTGTTCAGGCTGCTGTGCCTCTTAGCCTGGTGAGATGAGCACTGACAAGGTGCTCTATTAATTATGAGTGACAAGGAGGGTGGAGGGCTTGGCTGAAGGCAGCGCTTTGCTTCTGCTCCTTTCCTGCTAATCCAGGATCAGAGGTAGCAAACTGTCGAAATTGTTTGAAAGGGCAGGGAGAGGACCTAGGAGGAGGAGAGCAGATGTTCTTCTGTCCAGGAAAGGAGCCATTTGCCCCAAGACTGTGCACCAGAAGCCACCTCATGGCACCCTGCCTGGGGATGCTGATACGAACACCAGGTTGGCTGCACCCTGGCCTGGGATAACAGTGGGACATCTCCCTGCAGCAGTGTCTGTCCCTGTGTTAAGACCCTGGTGGCACTCGGACCATGTCCTTTCTTTGATGCTGTTGGAAGGTGGTGATGGAAACAAGGAGCCCTGTAACTCCATGGATTGCCACTGTGGCCTGGGCCCTCTTGCTGCTACAGCTCCACACTGCTCCCCTTCTGCCCCAAAAGGAGTAGGGTGAGCCCTGAACAGGACAGAGGAACCCCTAGAGAAAGCCAGGAGGAGCAGGAACAGCAGAAGAGCATCTCATATCCTACAGCAAGAGCTACCACCAAGCAGGGACAGCTCGGCATGGCAGAGGTGGGAGCCGTTGGAAGGAGCAGCCGCCTGCTCCCCAGAGAGTTTAAGCAAGTTAAACAGGAGCTGGGGTTTTGATGTGCTTGTGTTTAGCGAGACAGCGAAGAGGAGGGACGGCGGAGGGGAGCAGGAACCCGAGGGGCCGCGGTCCTGAATGGCATCGCTGGCGCCCAGCCAGCGGCCGCAGCTGCACGTTCGTTCCCCCCGAGCCACACGCGACACCGCTCCAATTACTCCCTCTTGACACGGGCTAATAAGGGAGGATAAGGAGAGCCAGCAAGCCCAGAAGGGTTACGCTGGGTGCTTCTTTCCATGTTTAAATTCATTTCTGCTGGAACAAACAGCGGGTTTGAGATGTGGTGAAGGCGGTAAGGGGCGGGGGGAGGCAGAGAGCCAAGCCAAGGATCTTTAACAAAGCTGCAGCGAGGAGCTGGAAGACAGTTGTGCCCTTCCTTGGCATCGTGGGTTTGCACCTGCGAGTAGCCTGAGTGCAACTCATGAGCCCAGATGAAAGCAGGGAGGTGTGTAGCCACTTGCAAAATAATTGCTCCTGCAAAACCACGCCAGCACAAAGCAGGGGGCGGGAGGTTAAGGAAGTCTTGAAAATCAAGTCTCTAATGCTCTCACTGTACACCACAAAGGGACCATTCACTGCCGTGGTGAGCGGGTTTTCCCCCTGTTTATCCATGCTTCCAACTTTTATTGAACCCATCCTGAATTTTATTTCCATTTATAAGTCTAGAGGGTGGGGTGGGAATGAAGGAGAGAAATAAAAGGACAAGGGATCGATTGGCACCTGGGGAGGTTTAGCAGGAGGTTCTGGAAACACGTGTCCATTAGGTTGCTGAGATCAGGTTCATTAGTAGACCCGAGCGCCAGCAGAAGTGGCCTGACAATAAACTCTGCCGGCGGACACCCCCCACTGCGAACATAAGTCAGGCCTGCCATGCTTCGCTTCCCTTTGATTATTAAAAATGGAAGAGGGAGCTCCTTTGAGGTAAACAGGCTCTTCAGCGAGCTTCAGTGTCTTACTGCTTGCAGGACTTCCAAGGTGCCTGACTTTTCTCTCGCACACACGGACCTGGCGCTGCCCTTCGGGCTTGTTGCAGCCATGGCGATGCTTTCCCCTTGCACACGCAGCTGGGGAAGAGCTTTATCACCCCATGCTCCTGCAGCAAACCCTGAGGGACTTCTCCTGGCCATGAACCACAAGGCTCTGCTCTCCAATAGCTGCCTCCACCTGCAGCCTCACCACCCCTCAAGGCATTTTACGGGATCAATTTGCTCCCTTCTCCCATCCCAGCACCTCTGCTGGTGGCAGAGCCCACCAACCCCACGCTGGGAAAATGCCACTGAGTGCGTCTCCTTGGAGAGTTTTGCTTTTGTCAGAAAAATTTAACACCAGCCATCCGTTCCGTGACGCTAGTCAGTATATTCATTATGGTCCCGTGTCTCTGATCTGTTTGTCTTCATTGTGGCCGCTGCTGGTTCCACCTGATTTTTAGATTTCAGCAGCAACGTGGAGTATATTTATCACCTTTCCCTTCGAAGCGTAACTGCTTGAATAAACTCACCAATTTGGTGGTGTCTTCCAGGCCCTGCTTTCTGTAGGCCAAAACACTCGTTTATTCTGATAAATGATTTTAAATCTATTTTGAGCTGCTGGAAGGGGGGAGATGGCTTTCTGTTTCAAAACGTTATTGTTAAAGGTGAAAAGAAGTGGTTATGAGGTGAGCAGCATTTACCGGCATGGTGGAGTCTTCTGCCAGGCTTGGCAGGATCCAAGGGTCCCAGGCTGCAGATCTGGGTAAAAAAGGCTCCCAAATCTATTGCTACTGGGACAGTCTGCACCACATCTGCTATTTACTGGGAAAGAACAACCTGCCAGATTGCTGTAGGCACATCCAATGCATTTCTTTACATTTTCAGGCAGTTTGTTAATGCCTTAGAAGCTAAAAATAAGATATATTTTTAAGTAACTGTTGTCAGATATGGGTTATTTTGGAGCGTTGGAGTTGCTTTCAGTGGGAGTCTGGGGAGAGCTGAGGGGGCTTAGACCTTGATGCTGTTGGTCTGAACCCGGCAGGACTCACCTCAGCTCTCTATACAGCACTGAGCTGACCTTCAGGTGCCTTCTGTGAAGCCATGACTGCCAAGTTGGCCAAGTATCCCATGTTCCCAGGCAGACAAGGCTTACTGAAGCCCAAGCTACGAGATTACTCCTTGTACTAGGATAAAGTGGGATCATCATGACCTTTCTCATCCTCCTTCTCCTTCCTCCTTGCAGCCCCCGCAGAGTTTGTGCAGCATCCCCAGTCCATTTCCAGGCCTGTGGGGACTACTGCCATCTTCACGTGCGTGGCCCAAGGGGAACCCCCGCCGCAGATCACTTGGCTGAGGAACGGGCAGATCTTGGAGACCAGCGACCACATTAAGCTGAAGAATAACAACAGGTAAGTCCTCGTGCGCTGTGGTGTGGAGGGCAGTGAGAGACACATGGCTGGGTTGTGCCGTTCCCCGGTGTCGGTCTGGAGTTATCACATGTGGAGGATGGACATTGCCTCCCTGATGGTCCAGCTGTCCCTGCAGGCGTCATTCTTGGGCAAAGAGCGAGTAGGCTCACCTGGTGAGCCCACTGAAGTCTGGCAGAGAGTGGTGGGGTCTGCAGCATGTCCTGGGGAGCCGTGCAAGCCCTGCTTTCACCGTAGCCCCGTTGTGCTGGGCAGTAGCTCAAATGCTGGGGGCTGAGATGGGCTTGGGTGATCCAGAAAGGTGGGTTGCCGTCACACGTCCCTCAGAATGACGCGATGCTCCCTGACCCTGCTTTTGAGAGAGGCTGAATTCAAAGTCATTACTTTGAACTACCTGGACTCCAGCAGAAAGGGGAGTGGGAGAGATGTTGGCTTGCTTGCAGCGTTAGCAAAGAGCTAACATGAAGGTGGTCATGTTCAGAAGCACATCTGTGGATTCACATTAGGCTTTGATTTACTAAAACACTGCTCCAGACCTACTAGCTGCACTTTGTAGGCTTGCATTTCAGCGCTTCCTGCTTTAGTGCACCAGGACATCAGCGCTAGACTTTGACCGATGATGCAGGAACCCAGCAAAATAACAAAAGTCCTGATCATCATCTGGGTATTTCTGAAAGGACTAAATACTGTCTCTGGAGCTGGGACCACACTCACTCCACAGTGGAGAAACGCTCTAACCCCTGAACATTGACCTGCCTGGGTGTGCAAATGCAAATACAGTTGAAATACTATTTGCCTGGAAGCTGGCTTTCACTACACTTCAGCCTTTTATCTCACCAGGGAAGAGCATTTTCTCCGGGTACTAAATAACTGCGTTTTCACACAAGGGGATGGGGATGTTTGCACTGAGGAGATGATACGGTGGGACGCACTTAGTGTGCAAATTACATGGTGACAACATAGTTTCTATGGAAATAGCATGGAACAATAGACTGGAAAATAATAGTACCTGTGCTGTGAACCAAAATTATTGGCGAAGATTTGTACTCCATGGTGTCACTTAGCTGCTATCTAGATTAACGAATGCATCTCCTGACTGCAGCCACCCAACATCGCTGGAGGGTCTGGACCTTCAGTTTAGGTTGGAAAGTGCTTTGTGGGCACCGTGGCTCAAGAGAGACCAGAGATTTTGTTTTTCTAAGTTTCTCTATAATCTGGCTTTTTGTTTTGAGGCTTGAGGCTCTTTTAAAGCTTTGTTACACAAGGGAGGGAAGGATGTGTGTTGCAAGGAGAAGGTGTAAGTTTTAATGGAATCGGCTCCATCAGTGGAGGTTTTCTCCAAGATGGCACTTTTTAGAGCTTCAGGGAACTTTGTGTGTGGACATCGAGATGCCTCTCAACCCAGGCTCATGGTCTTCTAGTTCATTGCATGGGTTTCTGAGGCATGTCTACTCTTATGATTTGACCAGAGCAGAAATGGGAGAAGGAAAATGAGCGGATCCTCTTTTATTGACCAGGAAGTGAAGTCAGAAGTGCCCAAAGACTTTACAAGTGGTCATTAAATCCATGACAAAACTCACACTGAGTCCAGCTCCGCATCTGAATTTTGAAATAATTTCTCTTGACTGTTTGAGGAAGGTAAAAGTAGGGTCTTGGCTCATGGTCATGTCTCTTGGCCAGGTCTCTGTGCCTGGAGCTGCGCTACACGCGCATGTGAACTGCGACTTGGTGAACATGGCTGTAATCATTTTCTTATGGGAATCATTTAATGCAATTTAGCGTCCGTCTTCTCCACTGCGAGCTAAATGATCAGATTACATCTCATCTGGCGCAGGCTGAGGGAGCTCAGCCAGTGACTGGGGCTCAGCTGACACGTGGCATCTTCTCAAGCTATAGTAACGCGATTGTAAAGCTCAGCCCTGAGGCCATCGTACTCGACGATGGTGAACTTTTGGCTTCTTTCGCACTAGTCTTGGTCTACTCTGACCCCCACCTTCAGGCAAGCAGTCATGTCTGATGGTTTCCAAAGCTGCCAGTCTCAAAAATGCCCTCGCTGGTTCAGCAAAGCTGGATGCTTCATGAATTGGAGGAAACAGATCAACGGCTGGGTTTTTTTCTGAGCTTTTTCAAGTTGTCCTTTGTTTCATTCTCATGGGCATGACTAAGTGCTGTAACCCAGTTAGTTCCAGGGAAAATCAGTTTGTGATTATGCCTTGGATTTATCAGTCTATTGCACTTGGAAAATATTTGTCCATGTAAAGATGGATCTCGAATCTACTAGTAATGAAGCTACTAAACTGCACTATGAGCTTTGTAATTAGATTACATGGTTTCCTAGAAAATTCATTTGGATTAAAACTCTGCTTAATATGGCAATAAAGGTCTGAATGCCCCCAAAGGGATTTTTAGAAAAAAAAGAGTCCATCATCCCAAATCATATCATGTGCTAATTGATTGCAGACTGTATCGTTATGAGCAACTTTGTTCTTGTAAACGAACTCGGCCAGAAGTGAGGTCCAGACCTGCAGAACATGGCACGATCCAGGTGCTGCTCTGCTCCTGCAAGCTTGAGGCATCTCTCTGGTGGGCAGCAGCGTGTCTGCACAAACCCACAGGTGATGGGAAGACCTGTCCATCAAACTGTTGCTTCGCAAAGTTGTGAAGGGCCCTTTGGCATCTACGTCACCCCATATTGTCCCTCCTACGCAGTAACTGCAGTCCCAAGGAGAGCAAAGCCTCAAGGTTAGTGGACTTCAGAAGTCCACCGTTGCTGAGATGGGGACAGCAGCTTTGGGACTGAAGTCACTGCAGATTGGATGTGGCTCCTGGTCCGACATCAGGTGGTCACTTCCTAAGCAAGTTCCAGCCTTTCAGCACAATGAAGTAAAGCCTCACGGGCTGCGTCTGATAAATACCTCTTCCCTTGTGGTCCTTCCAGTGTGAGTTCTCATCACCTGATGTGTTGACAGTTTCTGGGCACATTAGCATTAAAGATCAGCCTTCTGCTCTGCCCTCTCCAGAGGTGGTTGTTATGTTTTGAAAATGCCAGCTGTGTGGGAACAAAATATCCAATCGATGATTAGCAAAAATCAAAAGCAGTTCTGGGATAGCGGATAATTGTTAATGAAAAATGCATGAAGGCTCAGGCGTAGGGAATTGTGGGGTTTTCCATTAAAAGCTGTGAATAAAAATCACTGAAGGAGCTGATGATGGGGCTGCCTTGCCATGGAGGTTGGGGATGGAGCTGATGGCTGTTGTGGTGAGGCTGCACTGAATCGTTCTCTTGGATGGAGAAGCTGGTGGAGCCTTTATGACTTTGGTGGAGCCGTCCCTGTGCCCAGCAGCTGCAGAGTCTGTCCCTCTGTGTTGATCAGAGATGCCGTTTTGCCCATATTACTCCTGGGGTCATCGGATTGATCACGATCCGAATGCCTGAGAGGTGTAATGGGCATTTCCAACAAAATTCCCATCTGGCATCACCAGCCTGGCCCCAAAACAGGCGTATCGCTGCAGGAAGAAGGGGTGGTTACCATCCGAGTTAATTGTGGGCTTGTGTAAAATCATGCTTTCTAGGTTATTACTTCAAAATTTACAAGGAAGCATGAAATAGTACCCGAATTACTGCTCTGAAAGGTTTATAGCTTTTCTTCCTTTGACCCAATCAGGTTCAGGGGGGTAATTTTCAGCCCAGAAGTATATCACACTATGGGGTTTATATTGCCGTAATAGCAAGGAACAAAGGCCAACGTCTTCAGAGAAGGCAGGCTCTAAATATTGATTTCCCAAGAAGATTTTATTTACAAAATGGTAATTAAGGGACTTCATTTGCTTCACTGGAGAAAGGCTTTCTCAGAACCCGGGCTCAGGTGGCGTTTGCTCTCCTTGGTGACCTTCGCTTATGAACTGTCTCCTTTTAAAATTCTTCCTCACTGGTTTGCACTTGGTTTAGTGCCTGGGAATGACTCACTTCAAGGGCCGTGAGTGTTCGAGGTTCATCAGGGAGAATATTCCTCAGTAAACAAACTTGAGGACAACTTTGCTTTTCTTGCCCTCATTGTGTTGCTTAATCCTAGTGCACATATGGAGAGTGACCCTCAAGCACAAACATCCAAGCTCAGCCTTTCGGTACCAAACCCAGGGAAACTCAAGCCTGCCATTCACAAGGTGGCTTTTTTCTGTAAAACCCACATCAGCTGGCTGTGGAGAGATGCAGATGGGCTTGTACATCCCTTCATGGCGCACATACCCAACAAACTCGAGTTCATAGGGATTTGGACACTTCAAGGGGGGACAGGGAAGCCTGCAGGTTATTTGCGCAATGATTTTGAAGACCACTAGTGGTTATGGGAAGGGTTCCATACAGCAAATCCTATTTCAGTTCCCAGAAGCATGACAAACAAGTGTGTGGAGGATAGGGATGTGAACCAGCTGCTCCTGGTTTAAGGATAATTTATGGGTTTGACTTTGGAAATGGCCTTCACAAGGAGGGTCTCCACATGAGTGCCCAAAGCCCTGCTAAGCAGTGGGGAATCAGCGTGATCCCACAGCTGTATCCTACAAAAAGGATCTGCAGCAGCCCTGGAGCAGCTGATGATCAGTCTCTCCTTCTCCCATGGCTGTGATTGTTTGGCTACCAAGTTGCCTGTGTAATTTTTCTCTGTGCTGCTCTACTGAGATGCTCTTGAAGGGCATCAGCGCCTCAGTTTCTTCAAACTGTTGCATACAGCAAAATACATCTGCAGAGAATGATCCTGACACAGGATTAGACTGAGCCCATCATGGGGCAGCCCAAAATGAGCCTCCCCTGGATTAAGCTGCATCTTTTTCCTCTCCAACATTCATGCCCCTTGCTGGGAAAAGGTTTGGGGGACTTTCCATTTAGCATCTCTCCTAGCTGTCTCCATTGCCAGTCCTACCAACACAGGCATCTGCCCTCGCTTCCAGTAGCTTTTTCTGAGATGTTTTGTGCTTCCCTGTGGACCTGCAGATGTAAAGACTTTTCTGCTCCCTCCGTGGGAGAGGATTCGGTTCAACCTGCGATTGCACACTCTGGCTTGTGAGAACATGTTGAGTGGCAGCCAACGTGTTCACCAGATAACCAGCAAGTCATGTAATACAGAGCAGCCGGCTCTGTCTCCTGCCTGTGCCAGGGTGCACTTCCCAGCTCTGGAGGGATGGGAGGACACAGCTCCACCACCCTCAGTGCAGTTGGACCGTCTTGCCTTGGATTTGAGGAAACAGACCTCTGAAAAGTCCTTTAATTACATATGGGAAATTGCAGCCACTCGCTGAAGGTCTTCTCTATGCAGCTCAGTGTTGTGCTGGGAGGTGCTTCAAGACAGGGCTGCTTTGCAGCACCAGTTGGATGTGTCTTTCCCACTTGGGAAGGATCCGACCACCTCTGATGTGACCCAGAGCTGAACCAAGGGACCCCAGAGCTTCCAACATAGAGACTTTTGTGTCAGGGTTGGGTTGCGGAGCTGAACCAGCCAACATGCTTGGCCCCAACATGGTGCCTGAGCAGTGGCAAGTTCCCAGAAGGGCTCAGCACATGTGCCATGTCAAGACAATGCAAAGCCAGGAGTCGTGAAGCCAGCAAAGAAGGTTCATCGTTTCAGGATGAGATGGTGCCACCATTGTAGCACATGTGACGCCGTTTGCAATGTCCCCTTTGCAGAAAACATGCTGTGCAGCCAAATCCTCATCCTGCCGGACTCTGTCCTCTCCCAGTGGTGTGAGAAAAAGCAGCATCCCAAACCAGCTTTGCAGGCTCCAAGTCTCCTGGCCCGTTAATCCAGCATTGGCAGGGAGGGTGGGCTGGGACCAGCAGCATCCATCCCTGGAGAAACTCTGCTTGGGTGAGTCTGGAACCGCAGACCCAAGCTGGGATTCTGGCCAACGGGCTGCAGTACCTGCCGAATATAAACCAGTTTGTGTGGAAAGGGTTCCTTCTCATGCGTAGGACAACCCAGCTTCACCTAGGAAATTATATTTAATTTCTGGAGGTGTAAGAACATGCTGAGAGAGGGCTGGGGATGCTTTGCAGTGTCCTCCTGGGCTGCTGGGGAAGATACGCAATGTCCTTCTGGGCTGCTGAGTGTCCCTCCTCAAGCTTTGCACTGTATTCTCAGCCCGTACGAGGCAAATTTCAAAATCCAGCGAATTATTGAAAGCTGCCAGCGTCCATCACTGGAGGGAAAAAGGCACCAGCATCGGCCAGCAGCCCAGGATCGGCTCATCCGGCTCAGCACGGCACAACACGACCCGTAACGAATGGAGACAGAGCGGGCCACAAGGATGGGGCATCTGAACGCGGCACTGGTGGCTTTCGGTAGCTGCTGGCACTTAAAATGCTCTCCCTGCTAGCCACAGCCTGCTCTCCGCTTTAATTTCATCACACTCCCTCTTTTGTGCGCCCGGCTGCGCGCGCAGGCTGATGGCCTTCCAGATGGGCCCCTCTTTGTGCTGCTGAATCGATGAAGAGGCTTCCTTCAGTTCTCAGACTTTTTCAGATGAGCCTTTGGAAAGCCGATCTCCGGTCACTGGCCCAGACCCCTGACCCGAGCCAGATCAGTCATCCTGATTGCCTATGAGCTGGGAAGACAGCTTGGGAATACCGCGGCTTTCGAGCGGCGGAGGCCTCCTGCTTCAGCTCAGCCGGGTGTGAATCTGCAGCGGCTCCTCTCCCCACTTCCATCAATGCCTGTCAGGGCATTGTGAGGAGATGTGATGGAGCCCTCGGCTCGCTGAGCGGCTTTGGTGACCAGCAGAAAGCCTTCTGGCATCTCGCCTCGTCTGACGTGCTCGCGGCGCTGCCAGTCTGGCACTCGCGGGAAAGTTTTCCAACAGCAGATGTCCCAAAGTGACAGATTTTTTTTTTTTTCCCTGTTGATGGGAAGAAATAAAAGGACACTGCATATTTCAGATGGTTGATGCGCAGAGACGCTCTGCGCCTCCTCGCACGGCAACTACATATTTTCCTTTTGTTTGAGCATCCTTGAAGAAAAAGACAAAAAGCAGCAAAACCTGGGAAAGCTGCTGGAGAAAACGCTGCCGCGCTGCATCCTCTCCATCCTGGGAGTGATGTTCTGAGTGAAGGCATGAAGGATCTGTCAGTAGTTAAGATGAAAATGGATGCCCAGCAGAGGTATCTGCTGGGATGATGCTGGGCTTCGTGTAGCTCACTGCCAGCTCCTGCCCTCCTCATCGCAGCTACCAGTGTGCTTCAGAGCTCCAGGGCTTGCAGGGAGCTCTGCAGCCTCCTTTAGAGCTCTGCCTGGAGGTGTTAGAGGGATAACAGAGAGAGAACCCTTCTTCTCATGAAGTTGGTGTTTAGATGGTGGGCGTTCTGCTTGCCAACTTCTCCCCACTCGATTTCTGCTCCTTACCCAGGTTTATAGGCATAGCCAAAAATCCAGTCATTTTGTCAACCCTGTTGCCTGCACGTTGGATAATGGGATATCCATGAATAATGGGAGCCTGAGGTCATGGATGGCCAAGGCTCTTCTTGCACAGTATGGCCAAACAGAGCTTTGTAAATCTCAATGAAAATGAACTTTTCAAAGCCTGAAGTAAGTTTCCAGCTACCTGCCATGGAAATTTCCACCTTTGTGGAAATTTATTTATTTCTTCTGACTGAACTGTGCATAAAAGTGTTACCAGCCATCCTGGGACCTCTGCAGAGAGGCAGCCGGGATGTCCAAGGCTGTACTCAGCTTCGGGTCCCAGTAGCCAAGTGCTGTCCTGCTCCAGGACCGCTGGCACACAGCACGTCATCTGTGTCCCACGAGAGGAGCTTTGCTCACCCCTCACTTCTCCCAGGAGAAAGATGTCTTTGGCCCCAGCACCATGCTGTTGCCATCAGGTTCCTTGCACCCTTGCACTGCTTTCCAGCCAGGCTCCCCTCCTCGCTCCTCTGCATCTTTTCGTCTCTCTGGGTAAAGCAAATAAATAGAGTCATAGAGTCATAGAATGATTTGGGTGGGAAGGGACCTTTGAAGGTCATCTAGTCCAACCCCCTGCAGGGAGCAGGGACATCTGCAACTAGAGCAGGTTGCTCAG
>JAVSBS010006270.1:95123-116212 GCA_033124195.1 Coracias cyanogaster | reverse complement strand
TTACTTTTTATGAATTAGGTGCCATTTTTGGCTCCCAACTACTATGCAGCCTTGTAAAGCGGGATTGCGTAGGTTAATTGGGATGACAATCTGGTTGCATGTTAT
The DNA here is from genome assembly GCA_033124195.1 of Coracias cyanogaster. Classification (NCBI taxonomy): domain Eukaryota; kingdom Metazoa; phylum Chordata; class Aves; order Coraciiformes; family Coraciidae; genus Coracias; species Coracias cyanogaster. The sequence continues at coordinate 116,107 of JAVSBS010006270.1, read as the reverse complement.
TAGCCTGTTTTGTATAGCATTGTTACTAGAAAGAGAATTGTTAGTTCATTAGATTCTACAAGATTATTCCTTTAATCTGCATTAAAGGAAAAAAATACTACATTTGTTGGTTTAAGGAAATAAGAAATCTCTTGACTGCTACTTTCCTTGACGGAAGAGCTATAGCAATATCACATCATTAACATGAGAATCTGATTAACAAGAGAATCTAATTAACTTCAGTGGGGCTTCTAATATCGTAAACTGAATATTACTGTTATTTATTTCATGGATTTTACCAGCAAATGGTTGGCTTAAAAGGTGCACTGAAATTCTCTTTCTTATCCAAATTAACAAATGCAGGAACTTTTTAAACAGCATCCTATATTCTTTAATAGAACATGTGTATTAGTTATGTCAGTGGGTACTTCTATCAGTCAGTTGTAACAGGGAGATACATTAACAAGAACGAATGCTATAGAGCACTGTCAGAAATCCATATGTGTTTTTTTAGAAGAATGTGTTTCAATTTGTACTCAGTTTTAATTCTCTTTGTTCCAACTTTGGTTTGTACTCACATTTCTTTGGTATGTACTTCCCTTTAGAAAACTGGTTGCAGGACAATTGAAAGAGTACAGTTTAAGCAAATACACAAATACACTGTAGTATTCAGGAGAACCAAATTTCAAGTTATGATAGTAAAAATTCTGCTTATTCACCAGATTTTAAAAAGTTTATCATTGAGTTAGGGCACTTCTCAGGTTTTTTCTACCTCCATTTTGTTGCTTCTGAACAAATTAGACTCAGAGACTGTTTTCTACAGTAGATTGATTTGGAATAGCTGGAACATCTGAGAAGCCTGGGAAGTACTGTGAGCAATATGTGAACAAAAGAAGATGAAAATCATTATCTAATGCTGAACTCTAAAGTTATTATCTAGTTTTAGTCATATTTCTAGCAATTTAAAACATGTAGAGAAAGCCTCTTATTAAATATTAGGTATTCAATGTATTACTGTATCTTTGTTCTTTTGTTTCAGATGGAGAAAATCCTCCAAGAAACCATATGAACGAAGGGGGATATAACAAACCAGTTCATCACACTGTGATTAAAACTGAAAATTCAGTAATAAAAACGGGAGTGAGACCAGAAACAAGTGCCAATGAGGATTATGTATCACCCCCCAAATACAAAAGCAGCTTATTGAATCGTTACCTAAATGACTCATTGAGACATGTCATGGCTACCAATGCAGCTATGATGGAAAAAACAAGGCAAAGGAATCACTCTGGTTCATTTAGTTCTAATGAATTTGAGGAAGATTTGGTGTCTCCGTCATCATCAGAGACAGAAGGCAATTTTGTCTACCGGACAGGTAAGGGATCCTTTCTGCATGGTTTCTAATCCAGCCAGCTTGGGTGGATGGTGTCACCTAGAATGAGTGTCACCTGATTGTGCTTGTTATGAGTGGATAACTCCTGTCCAACCTGTCATATGACCGTGGATGACTCCTGTCCACACTTTCATTGATGGGAGAAGTTCTACCTGCAGTATTGAAGTTAAATGCTGTTATTGACCACTAATGAAGCCGGTTTCCTTTTTGAGTGGAGCTATGGGGCTGATCTTTGAAACAGCACTTCCAGGCTGGTTTTGTCAGTACTAAGACAAGCCTAAAGAAGAAGAAAACTCTTGAGCATTCTGTTATGATAAGGGACTAGAGGAGGACTAAAGTACTCCATTGCCCCAGCTGAGCGGAAGAGGAGGGTTTTGAAATGTCAAGGTGGTTGTTTGCACCACTTACCCGAGCCATATGCCCCCGCAGTGAGTGCATGTGAACATCTTCCCCTGTTGTGCAGCATCTTTTTGGTCCTCAAAGTGCCTTCTCTGGTGCGTGGCCCCTTGGTGCTCTTGCATCTCTTAGGAATACGTAGAATAGCTTGCACCAATTTCTGCATCGCTTTCCAGACACAGTGCACTGAACTAAGGGGCCACAGACTTCGCCGTTAAATATCTTGGCTTCATGTTTTTTTAAAGGGTTATATATAATTTATTATTTTAGTCTTATCAATAAAAACACAAAAGCATGATTTATATCATCTGCTGTGTTACCAGTCAGAAGAAGGCACATGGGACTGCATGATTCATGCCAGTAAACTGCTGTAAATCAAGACAAGATCAGGACTTGCTCAGGTCCCTGTGGGGCAGAGAGTGCTGGAAGGCTCCTCTTGTGAAACTTGTTCTGTATTTCTTTGGGGACATAAGGCAAAGGCTGTCCCCTTATCTTTGGAAAAAATGAAATTTTGCATCCCAAGCTCTGGAGGTCTCTGCCAGTGTCCCAGAGTTTCCACCCACTGCAGCAGCCCTTTGAATTGTCCCAGGGCCTTTCTCTGAGGGTTATTCTGCCAGGGATCACCCTGCAGGCAGCATCACTTTTGTGATGGGTGAATATTGATGAAAAGTGCTGGAAGACTTGCACTAAAGTTAATATAGGGTTAGATTTTGTATTTGGTTCCCCTTGGCTTCCCTGGCAGGCAGGTTTGGGTGCCCCTCGCCTTTGCAGCCTCTGAAGTTTGCAGCCTTTGTCCTTTCTTTCCTGGCACATTTGATGTGATTTTTTTTTCCCTGTGGGGAAGCCACAAGGATTTCAGGAGGCTGAATGCTCTGGTGGGGGTAGGAGGACATTGGTGCATGTAGGTTGTCAGGGAATAGCCAAGGGGGGAGTGGGTGACCCACAAGAGAAACGGAATCTCAAGGGGAGCAGGAATAGTGCACGTACGATGACTAAGTTTCAAAGTTAACTCTCTCTGTTCATTTAGCTTTTTTTTATTTCCAACACACCAAATGCATTTGGTCCACGTTATGGGCATTTTGTCTGCCAAGTTTTATTTTTAAGTGAAAAGTTACCCAAGAACAGATGCAGCAGCTTAGATATGTAAAATTCTGTTTTTCTGTACTTTTATACCATAACTTAAAAATGGACACAATGACTTTTTAAAAATTGTAATAAAATTGCTACTGGATTAAGTTCCTCTTGCCAAGTTTCAAGCTGCACTGAAAAATATGATCTTTAATGAGAAGGCTGAGACAGGCACACTGTAACTGTGCCTTGTCAAAGCTGGCCTGGAAAGACTAGAAACCAGTATATTTGTCCTTCAAGTTCATAACTGACATTCCTAAAACTCCTCTTGAGATTGTATTTTAGTCAGTTCATAAATATCTTTGTTAACATTTTGAAGTGCTTTGGCCTTTGATGAGAACACACCAGCAGCTCTCAGGATAGAGTTTTATTCTTTTTACACTTCTGAAGCAGACAAGCAGTAACCTACTGATAGAAGGAAAAAGATTATGTGCACACATTATGGTATTTTGTATATCCTTCCTATATATGTGTGCATATTCAAAAAATAATAGGTACAGATAGGCTTTTCTCAGCTACAAGATTACAGTCTCATTAATGATTTTCTGATGATAATGTGCACGAATTGGTCCCTTTATGAGCAAAGACATCTTAAAGTTATCATCCATTCATTAAATCTCCTTACAAATAGATAAAATTATCGAAATTACTGTTAGATAGGAAGAGATAAATAAGGACCTTTTATTGTTTTATGTCTTTTCTCTGTAATTTGAATACCTGAGATGGCAGTTCTTGGCGCAGTCATGTAGTAGACCAGTATCTGCGCTTTCAAAAATAACTGCAATCCATTTTGGTTAAGCAAAATAACAGAGTATGGCTGACTGCACCACTCACACCTTCCTGAAAGCAGCAACTGTATTTTTAAGTGAGAGATCACCACTTTCAAGCTGCAGTTTTTTTTAAGTGAAGAATCTGATTTTTAACACAAAGGGGTTGAAGAAGAATTGTGAAGTCCCTACTAAATGTTTTAGTTTATGAAGACATTTTGAGTAGTATTTTTAAAAGCACAGTGAAAACTCATTGACATTTTATTTTTGAGAAACATTTAGCAAGATTGCCGTGCTCCTGAGAGCAGGCAGTCATTGGTGTTGAAGCAAATTCTTCATTATGCTTCCCTGGAAAAGCAACTTTCATAGCAGATGGGGAGCAGAAAGCTTAATCACTGCATCTCATTCATGTTATGGGCTGGACCCTGATCTCAGATACATCTGTGTGTCCAGAGTGACCGCACTTGCCCCGTGCCTGGGGTCACTGTGGCCACGTGTATCTCAACAGCCCATGCCAAATTAACATGGCATGCATGCAGTGTCCAGTGACAAAACCAAGAAATCACAGTTTAAAGGTTACAAGGAAAACAGGTTTTGCAGTTTCCCTTTTCAGTCATCAACATGCTTATAAACACAGGACCACGTACCACTCTAGCTTCATGCGCTGGGAAATCCCATGTAGATCCTGGACAGGCTGTATAAGACTGTCAGGAGAGAGTGGCCTCGCTTTACAGCTCTGCATGGTTATTGCAAGCTCCTGGGAAGTGGCTTTAGCGCTGGAGCAAGAGCAGCAGGCCCTGAGCTGGGTCCCTCGCGGGTGCAGTGCCTGCGTTGCCACCCCCCCAGCCGCTCGTCCCACTCCCGTGGCCCAGGGAGCTGCCTCGGAGGCAGTGTGTGGAGAGCGGAGCAGCCAGGACAGAGGGCAACCGCACTCGGATGTGTCACATATGTCAGCATTTCTGTCATAAGCTGATCTGCTCACGTGTATAATGTGACGTACACAAATGTGTTCACTTCAGGCAGAAAATTTCAGCTCGGATTAATCCTAGTGCAGGTGTAATATACAAATATATATATAATTGGTCAAATATGTGTCTTAAACTGACCACTGAAAGGCTTGGTTCAGTGTTTTTGTTTAGTTAAAAATCAATGTTGGAGAACAAGTTTTCATTAACTCCTTGGCATGCTGTCACTCACAGCAGGTTCGCTGTGTGACAGCAATAACTAAAACCAGACTTGCCTATCTGTGTTTGTTGTACAAACTCACACAGAAACAGCAGTTGGACGGCAACAAGCACTCCAGAAATCTATAAGGAAAAGTTCTAATAATGTTTTAGTGAGGCTGGATGTAAATCTAAAGCAGCAACGTAAGTCTTTGGTTTACAGATCACTAAAATGCTCGCTTTTTCTGTGATCGCGCTGCAGTGCTCTGTGAGTACCCTATCGCTGGTCACCTGTGGGAGCAAAATGTTCTGCATTGTTATAGCACAAGGAAATGAAAAATCTCAACTTTCTGGGATATCGCTGGCTGGTGAGCTGTGTTTGGTGAACAAAAGCAAAAAATAATATGAGAGAAAGAGAGATGAAATGGCAGGACAGGGAGTTTTCTAAATTTTTTTTGTAGGCAGATTTTCATAGATTTCACTTTATATGTTACTTAGCACAGCAGAAAAGCCAGAACAAATAAAAATAGTGAGGAAAGTAAAGACTTGCAGGCCTGGAAAGAAGGGTGGCTTTTAAAAAACCTCTTGAATGACTCGTTGATTTTTTAAGATGTTTGATCTCTATTTTTAGACGTTTATACTCAGAAGTGTGCTCTTTTTCTAATGTTTTCATTACTTCTGCCCTTTTTTTCCTCTTGCCTTCCTTTCATTATTTTTTGATTTGGATCCTGCAAAGTTTGTGATTAATAGAGCATGATCCTGGGTCATTTACTGCAGTACACCGAGCACCTCTGATGATTACGACAGCACACTGCAGGATCGGGCTCACATTCATACAGAGCACTTAAGTGTAAGGGTACTATAGAGAGACACACAAGCTGCAGAACAGTGCTGTGATTTTGTGTGGTCCTTGCCAACGTTTCTCACAATTTAACATTTTTAGAAATTAACATTTAATTTAAAAATGCGCTATAAGATTTAAAAGCATAATATGAACACAATGGAACCTGTTTTCAGAAACAACTCGAGGGACCCACAAAAGCCACTAGTACTAGTGACTTTTGCAAGTTTGATCTAAATGGTGCTGGAGACCTTGGGAATACTTTAAAATAAATGGTAACTGGGGAGTCCTGATGGAGGTCCTTGTTGCAGATCCTAATGTCATCCAGAAGTGAAGTGGAAAAGGGGAATGTCAAGTACAGTATTAAATGCACAGTGCAGCATAACTGCAATTTGAAGGTTACACAGTTAAGATCGTATTTCGTCAGGAATTTTATTATTACATGACCTGATTCATCAACACTGAAATAGCATGGAATTGAGAACTGAGGAGAGGATTGCATTTATTTGGCAGTTCTGTTGTTTTTTCTAAAGAAAGATTAAAACAAAACGGCTTTACTACAGGGATGGTGTCGGGTTTAATACACCAGATGTAATAGCCTGAACCTGAAAATTTTAAAGATCCTGCTCACTCCTCACTAGTTAAGTTGATTGTTCACTTTTTGCATTTCTTTCAGTTTGAACAGCAAAAATCAAATAAGCTATTTTAAAATTTCCTTTAGCTTCTTGGTTTCTCAGTATTTTGAGCTGCAACAGGAATGGTTCAGGATTATTTCCACATGACCCTGAAAAACAGTGCTTCATCAAAACAGAATGTTTTTTCTGTGGAAAGGTAGCAGTTTCAACCTCTCTTAGGTGGGGGAATGGAGGAAGAGAGTTCTGGGTGGGCTGGGAGCCCATTGATATGGAGCTGGAGTCAGAGCATCTTCCCAAAAGCCTGGGCACCCAGGGGCTGATAGTGGGCAGGGGAGAGCTTTGCTTGGAGCCAGCCCTGCCAGGAGGGGAAGCGATGCTCCTGGCAGTATTAGCTTTTCTGAGCCATTTCTCTCCACTCCCTGCTTTTAATGTTCAGTTCTGTGGGAAAAGAGAGTACTTGTTTTCTCACAGGTGCTGGGTGCAAACACTGTGCGTCTTTGTTTTATCTGTTTTCAGATGCAAATGGCTATCAATGTTTTGGCCTTTAAAAAAAAAAAAAAAGGCCCAAAATATTCAAGTTTCTGGATATTGGGCTATGTGTGGGTCAGAAGTGCTCCTCATAGCAGCGTGTTCATAGGTAGAATTCAGGTATAATTGCTGTGGAGACCCACAGAGCAGAGGAGGTGTGTGCGCACCACTGCTGGTTTTGCTTCTGTTGATGTCATGGCAAATTTTCCACATACTTCAGTAAAAACTAGTTTGAGCCAGTTGTTTGGCCACAGAGGATTTTCTTCAAGTCAGCTTGCTTCAGGGCAGCACGTCTCGGGACTCCTGACAGCTTTATCATCGTGGAGAATGAGATGTTCTTGTATGAATGATTTGAAATGGAAAAGATGACAACATCTGACCAACAAATCTGAGAGATAAAAAAAATCAGGGGCTCAGCCACGTTTCCAAGGCCACAGGTTGCTGCTGCCCAGGCCGGTACAGCAGCCTGCCTCTGTTTCTCCGAGACCATTAAAATTTCCCCAATGCAAATATTTGCAGCAGCAGCCAAAAAAGCAGCAGACCCCTGCACTTGCCCAAGACCTCTCTCAGACACAGCAGGAAAAATGTATGGTGCTGTCACCGATTGCTAACAACTATATATTTTAATACTCCTCTCTAGAGTTTGCCAATGCTCCAGGCTTCAGCGAGGGCTGTTCCTTGGCAAGCCTCGGGCCTCATACATTTTGTGAAGGTGTGTGTTCAGAGAGAAAGAAATATTTATTCCCATTTTCCCATTGTTCAAAATGTCTTTAGAATTATGCTTGGTTTTAAAACCTGGGGCCAGCCCAAATGTGAATGTTTCAGGAAATTATGTGTATGGAAAAGCACATGATCATAAATCAGACTGTTTTCCAGTTTTAGCTGTAGACTGCATGGCTAGTAATGAATATAATAGGGAAATTAGTAAGAAAATTAGCAGTTAATTTAAGGAGTATTTAAAGAGTGTGTGAAACTACAGCTTGGGGAAACTGATTTAGTGTCATGGATGTGAGTCCTTCTCCCCTTCCACTGCCAGAGCAAGATTTTCTCTGGTAGCCAAATTTCTGCGCAGAAATGTCAGGCTTCCACGCTGCCTTGCAACATGTCAGCTGGCCTGGCTTTTGCACCAATTCAGGGGACCCTCAGCCTTGCAAATGCCATCTGGCTGCAGTCACTGCGAGCAGTGGCATGCATTGCAAAAGGCAGCGCTACTCAAACAAGGAGGGCAGAAGGGGATTCAGGGGGCGATAATGGAGAAATGCACCTGCTGGAGTAGTGCAGCAGAAAGCCCTGGGTGCAGCAGCCAGAGATGGAGCAGCGCAGCATCGAGCCGAAAGGCAGGTTTGTGTCCCTTGGGTTGTCCCTGTAGCCTGGCTGCCCCATGCTGCATTGATGTGCATGCAGAGGGACCCTGCCACTATGACTTGCCCCCAGGATGCTTCTAGGGGCATGAAGGAGGGTATGTCTGCTCTCTCCCCTGCCTGGGAATCTAACAGCAAAATGTGATCATCAGCTGTTTGTGCCAAAGAGGGGATGTAGGCCAATGAACCTGAGAAATACGGCACGATTTTAAACATGAAAGAGAGAAAAAGAGGAACAAGACACAGGAGTATCTGCAAAGCAGAGACGTGCTGTCACCCAATCAGAAGTGGCTTTGAAATTGCATGCTTGATTTAATGTATCACTGATTGGAAATTGCTTTTGAGTGCGAAGCTGTGGCTGGAGACAGATCACCCCAGTGCTGTGCTGCAAGCAAGACTTGCACCGGCTCTGATGCCGAAATGTACCCGATCTGCTCCTCGGGACTCATGTGGGGCTCCAGCTGAGTCTGCCGCTGCACTGAGGCATCTGCTGTGGCACCTGCATGGAGAAGGAAGAAATTACAGGGTGGAGAACCTTCCATTTTGCCCAGTGAGTTACTTTCACATGTGAAATCTATCATTTCCTTCATGAGTAACTTCTGTCTTTGGTGACACATATCAACACGCTAAGCTATGTGCAGGGCAGCAAAGTGTGACCAGGAGGGACGGGGTGCAGGAAAGTCAGGCACACTGGGACAGGGTAGTAGCAGGAGGGGGATGAGGGCTGGACTTTCCACATTCTGGGGCAGTAAATTTAAAGGAATGGCGAGCCCATAAAAGTTTCACTTCTTTCTGGAAAAACGTCTGAATTGAAACTTCATACCTGGTGTGGGATTTCTGCATGTCCCAGCCTCCTTCTGCTGCTGGGGAGAAATAACGTGACTTTGGGTAATGTCCTGGTTGATTCTGCCTCTAGCGCAGGCTGTCCCCTGTGCAGTGTTACAGTGCTGCTGTTCATGTAGCTGTAGTTAGGGCTGTATCTGTGTTTCCATTAGAACCCTTTTAATCCGCAAATTTATGACCCAGCTGTAAAAATTCGATCCAGACTGCAACTTGGCATGGGCAGTGTTCATTCTCCCATCTGTGGAAGGGATTTTAGCAGGTACATCCCAGTAGTAACCATCTGGGTTAGGCTTGTAAATTCAGAGCATGATGACTGCTGAATAAAAGCTATGAGTTTCTCAGTAGTCCTGGAGTTTGAAATATTTTATGCCTGTGGTGAGGCTAGTGAAAAACAGCTTGTTTGTGTTCAGTCATATAGCTGTAAATACAGAATATGTTTCAGGTTTTCCTGCATTTGCTTACATGTCGGAGGAAGCACATGCATTTTCCTTACCATGGCAACATTTTTATGTGGATGGCAAACGCTTGAATCTCTGCAGAGTCTTGCTCCAAAACAATGTCTGATCACTCCCAGGTAGTGTAACAAATTGTAATGACACTGGTGTGAACAGTAGAATTTATCTGTTGATCATAGTAGAAAAAAATAGGGAAATAAAAAGAGCAGATTGTTTTCTTTTGACTGGGATTTTTGATTGGATTCTTAAAATATCTTCAAAACTGATTCAGCATTGAACTGCAAAATTAGTTTTATTCACCGTCACTTCCTCCCATTTAAATTTTATTTTCTAAAAAGCTACACACTGAATGTGCCAGACTAGATAGATAGACTAGTAATCTTATCTGATCCAGCAAATCCTATTTCCCTTTGCAGGTTTGTGGTTTTTGAAAGTCATTCGGTAACTTACAAAAACTCCTTTCTGTGTTTAACTGATTTTTTTTAGGTCATTTGTCCATAATGTGAATACCAGAAACATAATGATGAAAGCAGTTTAGCAAGACCAGACTTCTGAACTTCCATGTGTATTCACGGAGAGGCTTTCGGGAGGGTTTTGGCACAATTTGAGAAGTGAATTGGAGGGATCTTTATGTGGACTAATGTTAGGCTGCAGATGAGTTTATACCCAGTATTCAGAAAACATGGGGAACCTGTGGGTATTGTTTGTGTATGAGCTTTTTGCCATCTTGATGGAGGAAGGAGACACCTGTTCCAGAAAAACATCCATCATCTTCATCTGTAAAATTCAATTTCTGATTGTCGAAAAGCAGGGTTGAATTCAGTTTAATCCACTTCACTGCAAATTTAAAAATTTGGGTATGAAATACAAGGGGTAGATTTGGAAATTATCAGTGATTACTAAAGACTGTTTGAGGTCTTTTATGCTTTTTGCATCAGATAGCCACTTTAGATCTATTAAAAGAGAACTATGTCCTAACAGTCAAAGCATGCAGAAGACTTGTATGATATAAGTGAGTTTTGTGAGCTACAAAAAAAAAAAAAGGAACAGGAGTTTAAAGTAGGAAAGTAAGTTGGAGAAGTAAATTGCATTGTAGAAAACCTGGAAGGAGTAAAAACAGTTCAAACAGAAAGAGATCAGATGAGCAGCAAGAGCTGGAATAGCTGAAAAGAAACACATAAAAATAGGTAAAGCAAAATTCCAACAAGCAATGAAGTGTGTTTTCTTTAATTTTTTGCAGTGGCCTTGAAACCTGATGTTGGAGACTCTATCTCTGTTCTTTCACTGATGGCCAGAAGTTGAGGTTATGATGACCAGATCATTTGGTATGGCACTGACATTTCAAGTGAAAAGGGATTGCCAAGACTCTCAGTTATGACACCAAAATATAGTGCTGTTTCTAGGGCCAATTTTCAGTCCCTCCCTCATGCCTCCACATTGATTTAGGCAACAGATGCACAAAAAGCAAAGCAACATTCAAAATAATCCCTTAGCTGAAGCTGGGGGAAGGCTGGCTAGTGGGCTGTAGCCAAAATTCCTTAGATGTTACAATGTTTTACATTTCTAAATGTAAAAACTTTCCTTCCAAGGTGAGGTACCAGCCAAATGTCTTAGTTATGGTATCTCAGAGTGAAAACTGGCATATGGCCTTGTGGTCATTTGTGGGTATTGACAGATTTACACTGTCAAAGATCAAGTTAAATGTTGTCGGTTTCTCCATCTCCCCTTTACTTTGTCAGGGTTTTTTTTTTCTCAGTTACTATTTGTCAACTTAAATCCAGTTTGCTGGAAAAATGAAGGCTCTTCACGACCTGGCTCTTCAGGAGCAAATTGCCTCAAATTCTTTCTGCTAGCCAAGGTATTTTGTAATGCATTGCAACACAGCAGCAGGATTGCTCTCCTTCTACTGGATGTACTTTGTGGGCTAGACACTGTGGGCAGTTTTAATGAGTTCTTGGTGTGCTGAAGAATTTGTCTCGGCCGTTGACTTCAGGGAGACGTTCATCCCAGATCTCTGCTTTTCTAATCCCTCTTCCCACCCCAAGGAGAAGAGTCTGTCTTTCCCCCATTGCAGGCTAAGCTGTGAGGAGCCTGGACAAGCAATTGCTCAGGGAGCAGGTCCCGGAGTTGGTGTGCAGATTAAACAGTCTGCTCCTGACTGTGTATGGCAACTTTGCACAAGAGGCGTGGTGAACTGCCCATTACACAAGCACACTAAAATTCATTGTCCCGCTTTTCTCCCTTTTCATATTGTTTAGCTGGTGTAGCTGTAGGTTACTGCACCTCTTAATTCATTTTCCCTGTATCGTCTTCAAATAGGAGCTTCCTCCAGAAGGCAACAGCTTTCATTCCTTTATCAGAGAAAGCTCTGGGTGGCCATAGCTCTGTTCGTGCTGACAGTGGAAGCACTGTCAGTAAGGACCCAGCACAGCCTGTGACAGTAATGTTGGCAGGGGGACCATGGGTGCTGGGTGAAGCCTGGGGCCCTTCCCTGTCTGCATATCAGAACTTAAGTTATTACGGGCTTCCTCATTATTCCCCAGCAGCACTGAATGTTTAGAAATACTTTTTGAAGTGGGGAGAACTCAAATAAAGCTGTCCTGCTCTGGCCAGCTCCAGAGACTATAGTGGTGTTTGTAAACCACTTTCAGATATGTCTTTCATATATATAGACAAACATACAAACACAGATATATTTCCTCAGTACTCTATTGCAGGGATGATATCTGTGGAATTCAAGCCTGCTGCCTTGCTGTTTTGCTGTGCTTACTCCTTCAGCGCAGAGCTGTGCAGTAGATCATCATGATAGTGAATTTTGCAAAGACAGAGGAAAAGAAACTTCCAACTCTACTACCCACAAATGATGAGATATCTCCCTTTCAAATCCCATACCTCACTGAGGTGCTTCCTTGCCCAGCAAAGCCTAAAATCCTGTTCATGGAGGTCAGCAGAGAAGATAAGGCTGACCTACAGGTATTGATCCCAGTGATCCTTTGTTTTATGCAAAGGCATTTTTTTGCAGGCTTAAACCAAAGTAAAGAAATACTTGTTTAAATATTTTAATGAGTAAGAATGGCAGGTGTCATTATAATCCTGTTTTCCTTTTAGTGCTGTCTCCCAGCATTTCTGCTGCTGTTTTCACTCATCTAATGAGACTATGAGTGATAATAATTTCTCCTGGCTACAAGTGCACATAAGCATTAATTTGTGCTTGTTACATTTGCTGTGGATCTATATAGAGCAAAAGTAATTTATATTTCTCAGTCCTCTATACCTTATTTAAGTTCCTGATTCTCTGCCCTCTTATTTCAAATGGGCCAATAATGACATCTGATGTCCGACTCAAAGTGCTTTTAGCTTCACCTGATAATTGATGGACAGGCATTCACATGTGCTTTAAAACCAAGCCTTTGGAAGAGCTTTGTGTTGGAGAAAGCAAAGATCCAGTGTGCCAAGGTCTGGTCTGGTTTTTGAGTATGTTGGCCCCAAAGCATGCTACATGGTTTGACACACAATGTTCATGTGTATGCAAAGCTTTCCAAACTTCATTTGGTCAACTCCAGCTGCTTTCAGTGGGATCTTTGCTCACAGATCAAAGACACTGACCCTTGGAGAATGTAAGTGCCTAGTATTTGAGTACTTCTCCTCCTTCATTCCTTGCACAAAATAGGAAAAATAAAGGCTGTATTCAGTGCCACGGTACTGCTGCACTTGCTGTGGTTTGAGGAGCTCTGTCATCTCTCTGCAGGAGTTGTGTGTTCTTGGGAGACACCCCTTCCCTGTCCGGAGCAGAGGCAACACCCAGCCCAATGTGAGCCCACCAAAACTCTCCCCTGCCTCGTGGCTCTTTCCACTCTGTTCCAACAGTCTCCAGGCAGCAGCTCCATGCTCCCCACAGGACCAAAAGTGCTGGGACATGGCTCTGCTGCGGCAAACTTAAAATGAGCCACCAACTCCTTCCCACCTGTGCCCATGGAGAGCCTATGTCCCACCACACAACACTTCCTGCATATAAAAAAGCAGCTTGCAGCCCCAGCTGGGAACAGAAAATCTTGGCCGGGTCTGGTTGAGCTGGGTGATGGGTAGCAGAGGAGCATTGGAGCAGGGTGTCTGAAGGGGGTCATGGGGTGAAGTGGGGTTGCACTACCCCTCAGGGTGTGAAGGATGTGCATGCTGTGGGTTATCTGGTAACAGGGTTCATCTTCATCCTTGGTGAGCTCTGCTCCGTCCGAGGATTTTGCTCCCTTGGCCCCTGCGTATCTTTACAGCTGGATTATGTGTTTAGGAAAGTCAAATGCCCTGAGATCACAAATACAGAGTAACTGCTTATAGAGGAGAGGAGGAGGGAGAAAATCAACAAATTCCTGTGATATATTGTATGTCATCTGTACGTGACACTCTGAGACCTTCAACTGCTTAAACTTAAGACCTAAATATAATTTAGTTAGTAAAAATATACCTTAGTTATAATAAAATGATAATAGTGGAACTTGGCAACAGAGCAGCTAATAAATACTACACTTTTGAAATGTGCTTGGGATCCAAGTACATACTCTTTTACTGTGCAGTTAAAGCATGTGGCAGGACACACTAGACCAAGATTTTCTTTTTGTCTTTCCAGTGGAAAACTAAAGTTCTTTGTTTAAGTGAAGCCCGTTGGGAATTTTTCTCAAGTAAAACAAGGAACTAAAGAATTCCATTCCTTTTTGCCAACTTTTTTCCTCCTTCAAGCCAAATTATCGATTAATGGGGCATTAAATATCAAGTACTGCCTAGTTATATTCATACTCTTATTTAGGTTCCTTCAGTACTTTGTTTTGGTGCTTCAGACATGGTGGAATTAAAAGATGAGGTATTTGGTTGGGAAAATACTACCCCTTCTAAACCTTTTTGACCTTATAAAATTAAAGGTCAGTAATCTGAAAGCCATTAAATTTGCATACTTAATCCTATTTCTGATTTTTTAAAAGAAAAAAATATCTGTACTCCTTTAAGATCATCTTCTTCCTGAACTTCATTCTTTGCCTTCCTCATTAGCTGTCTCCATTTCAGTACCCTATCGTTTTGCCAGCAGAGGAGCCAAGTGAATGCTTGACCATATTTTTGTCTGACTGTAGTGAAACCGTGATCTGACAATAGAATACTTTTCTCTGGGTTTTCCTTCTTCCTCTGGGGAACCATACTTCAAGGGCAACCTGCTTGTCCAGCATAGGAACATGTGGAAAATCCACTGCTATGCACTAATGATTTTCAGATGGGCAATTGTTGCAGAAAATCATCCCAAGAGCAGCAGCTTCTCCATTGTAGCACCTAACCACTTTGGGATGATATCGCTCATAGCTGATCATGAATAAACCCCTTGCATTTATGTACAGGGTGGTCACATTTGCTGCATCACACATAGGTGGTAATAAAATTTAGGGAAAAGGAGGTAAAAGTTACTGTTGTGGTTCTTTTTTGGCCATTGCAATGTGCATCAAAATCTGACACTTATTTTAGCTTGAAAGTATAAATGTAGGAAAAAGTCGAGCTATGCCAAAGATCCATGACACTAAGGCAGAAGCACCCTAAATATTGTCCACAAATGAATTGCCTTCAAGCTTTTGTTTTAAATATTTACAAGGAGTCCTGTCACATGCTGGGAGAGAGAAGAACTATTTTTTAAATTTAAATAATTTCTATTATTACTGTTCTTCTCAGAATATGCATTCTTTTTAAACAACTTTCACTTTTAATCTGTAATTAAAGCCAAAGTTTTCTTTTAATTTTAAAAGCCTGTCCTTGGACTAAAATAACATGGAACATTTTTAAACATTGATCCAAGCTGCTGTAGATACATTTTATTTAAACCACAGAGCCTGCAGTTGGATTCCTTGCTTTGCCAGATCGGCTACAAACTGTGAGTGTGGCAGTAATGACTGTGGAGTCCTGGATGCTGCACTACCAGTGAGGAGGGTTGTTTTTCTGGAGTTGTTCCTCCCTTTGGGCCCTATTCATGAATGACTTAATCTCTGTGTATGATCAAATGTCGTGCAAGTTACTGTGCACAGAAAAATCAAGGAATGCTTCTCTTCTCCGCGTTCCTTACATGGAATTGCTGTGCCAGCCCGACAAGCAGTTGGAGAGCAGTAAGGGTGGGAAGCCAGCAGCAGCAAAAACACACACAAAAAACCACCAGAAGCAATATAAAAAGAGTGAGACAAAGAAAACAGGGAAAATTTTTAAAGATTGAGTGTGCAACTTGGATTGAGCCGTCCATAGACAGCTCTAGCTTGCCTAGGAAGCACCAGCTGGAGGGGAAAGCTGGGCTTTCAACCAGGGGGTCTTACAGGGGCAGTACATTTACCATGAAAAACAAAAGTATTCCCCAGTATTTTCTTTGGAGCATTGGCTACAAAGATGATTTCTAGTTAATGTTTCTACTAGCTTGTTTCATCTTGGAAAGCAAACGTTTACTGTTTTGATGGGCAGATCTCAAGAAGTTCAGGGAATCAATGCTTCTTAGTGTTTTTATCCTCTTGACCTAATTGCTTGTCTGGTATAATTCTGTCCTTTCACAGGATCGTAAACCATTTCACTTGGAGCCAAGACAGAGATTTTCATTAGCTGTGATATTAATTACAGAATGAATGCCATACAACAAACTTTTCTTTTGATGCTTTAGTTTTTTCTTAGGTATCAGCAGAATACAGGGAGTGAAGCAGTGCATAACTGTCTCCATATTTATAGACCTCTTCTTTAGTCTTTTAAGTTTCAACAAAGTTTTCACTTAAATTAGGTGCCATTCTCAGCTAACAGTGAAGAAAGGGCTTAGATTATCCTTGTTGTTTTTCTCATCACTAACACCCTACAGCCACTGCACAAAATTCTGTCTGTCTCTCCGTGCTCTGGTGTGGGGACAGATTGCTATAGCAGGACTCCCACGTCAGTGACTAGTGGTAAATGGGGAATAACCTGACTCGGGCGCTGAACTCCTCCAGCTGTCAGTGGGAGCTGCACTTGTTTGTTCGGGACAGTGGCTGGAATAGTCATTTAGCTCTTTCTGAGACACTTTCCATCCCTTAAATACTGACAATAGGCTTAAAAGATGTACCTTGCTTTTCAGGTAGGTTATGGCTCAAGTATTATTTTTAGCTGTAGGAGACAAAAGATGGGAGAAAGGACTGGGAGTGAAGGGGAAAAGGAAAAGTCATACCCAGGAAATAAATACAGGTAGGAAAATAAAGGACAGAAACTTTTGGAAGATTGTAAAGAGAGGAGAGTGCTGGAAGAAGATGAGGAAAGGGGAATGCAGAGCTGGGAATAAGAACAAAAAGGAAGAGGAAAGGGGAGAGCCATGGAGGGGAAGGAAGAGGAAAGAGATCAAAAGGGTGAACATAAGAAGAGGAGAATACTGGGGAATCAGATATGGTGGAAATACTGGTAGGAATCTGGAGTGTAACAGGGAAGGGCTCCATAGTAAATTAGAGAAACATAGGAGAGACTAGCATTTTTCACAGTCCAAAATGAGAAGTTTGACATTTTCCTTTTCAAGGTGTTTGAGAAACAAGGGTGGAAGATAAGCATTCAAGATCCTGCCACTCCTCTTGGAAGGCACCTTTGAATCTAATTACTATGTCTTAGCATTTTTTTCTCTGTTTCATAGGCTAAGAGCAAATACACTTCCAGGGAAGAGTATGACCTTGCTTAGAATATAAAGAAAATTAATCCAAACTGTTGCTCACAACTCAGGGAAAACCAGAACTTAGTCTGGGACCTGGTAATACTCTAGTTCCGGTGGCAGTGGTGGTAGTGGTGGGGGCGTCTGTGTGGGGTGTGTGGTTATTAATTTCTCCATTTCTTGGTGCATCCACAAACCCTGACTGAGCAGGACACATAAGTATAGAAGACTTTTCAGACTAATCATACCTAACCCAGACATTGATGAATCCCACCAAGACGTGTTTTGAAAACTGTAACTAGTTTTCAGGCTACTGTAAGACAGTTTGACCAAGTGTGGAGACTTTTCTGACCCAGCATTCTTGAAGGTTTGAACTTCTCCCAGATCTACTCCTTTCTGTGAATTTTTCAGACCAAATATTCTGTTTGAAGATTTTTAAAGTCATCATCTGTAAGTTGCAACCGTAAAATCTTCTTAACCTATTGCATAGTTGGCTGAGGGCAATGTCCTTGTGCTCCTCTGAGATGAGCATTGCTCAGTAGAGTAGAAAGGACATCCACCAGGGTAGACTGATAGTTTGATCCTGCATGGCAAATCATGCATTCCTATATAGTTCATGATATATATGAACCTGAAATATGTCATGCCAGATCAGATTATACATATAATTTTCAAGTTCAACAAAAGGTTTTGTTTCTTTTTTCCCCCATCATTTTTTAAAGAAACAGAATTTATCTGAATTAAAAACATGATTGGTGATGATGAGTGGGTGGTTCTGTTTACCCTGCCACATTATATAGTACCACTTTTACTCCTTGTTTGGATAGCAGTCACAAGACCCAGATATCAAGCTGTGAAAGTATTTTTCTTGCAGCAGCCTTTCTTTTTTTGGCAGCCAGTGGCTTTGGAGATGCCTCGCTTTCTGCCATGTGATTAGACTGCTGATGAGGTTTCTGCGCTGCCTCATTTTCCTGGATTCCATCTGAATTAACTCTTCTTTGGATCACGATCATTAGCACACTTCTGAATGAGTGGAGCTTTGCATCATGGTGTAATGAGCTCCTAATACTTAGTCTCTGTGAGGAAACAGCCTGTAAAGAAGGAATTTACTGCATTTGTTCCACGTGACAAAAATCTGTTTTCTGTACCTCCAGCTGTCCACATCGAAAACACATTCCTTCTTCACAGTAATATTCCTCCCTGAAACAAGGGAAAATGACGGGAAATGACTAGTATGTAATTGCTCCATCTAAAAACATTCAGCTTAGTCTTGTAAACACATAAACTAGATCTTTGTAAACAAATGTCTTAATTTTCTTCAAACTGAATATTTAGATGTCAAAGAGAAGCTGGATATGTCAAACACATATGGTCCCTATTGCATCAGAGGGTTTCTTAATTTTGGTATTCTAATTGAAAAGACATTTCTGAAAGCATGCTAACTTCACAGAAACTAGTCTGTCTGGCTGTCTGTTGGGTCTAGATTTTATTCTTCCATCTATCACCGCACTCTGGAAACATTTTCCACTTTAAGTGTACAGCAGTAACAATATCCCTCATGGACTTTGAATTGCCCTCAATACTTCCAGTGCTTGATGTGGGAGCACAGTTTTGGGGTAGTTGAAGTTGGGGAATTGACAGGGGCTTAAGTGAGAGAGAATTAGAAAGAGGCATCAGGGAGGGAATGGGAGAAGGGTCTATAATTTATTAGTAGGTTTTTGCCTTATTCCTGGGTAATTTATAACAAAAAATGCCCTAGGCTAAGTAATATCTTTAACTGGACAAAATTTCTATCCACATCAGATAAATAGCGCAGGACTGCTTTAAAATATAAGCTATTTAATAAATGCTGTGAAACAAATACCTGCCACGGATAAAGCAAAATTTCATTTTGGTATCTCATATGGATTCATTTTTCCTCCTACAAATAATAGCCAGAAAACTATGAAGTTTACGTCTGAAATAGGTACATTTGAAATAGAAAACATATTTGTATCTCAGGCCATTAGGTTTCCTGCTAGTGTGTGCTTTCACTGCAGGTGCACGCTCTGCAGAGGCCTAAGCAGTATACCTGGGCTTGCAGGTTGCAACGAGGTGGGGAGCCTTCTGGGGTTCAGTTACAGCCCCCTGTCCAGCACATCCTGAGTCCTTTGCAGCACAAGTGCTGGGCTTTGAGTGCACAGGATGTGACGCTAGCTTTAGTTTGAATGCTATATAAATCCACCTTTCCCAAGCACACAGAATCTTTAACAATAAATTACCTTTTTTAATCCACTAACATGTATAATATAAAGTCCACAAAGGTCATAGAGGTAAATTTATTTATTAAATGGAAATACTTGGGTCCAAAAAACATTATGAATCATTTTGGTGTTTTAAGTTCAGGATGCAGAGTAAATTATTCCAAAAATAATGGTAGCCAAATATCATTCCCTCCAAACGTTTGTGTAATATCTATTTATCTGTGGGCAGATGACTGCTATGTATAATCAGAGACAGACTTTTGTCAAATTGAGACTAAGTAAACACAGCTGAACACAAGCAAGTTGGACTACAACTTTTTTGAGTTTTGCCAGCGCTGTTATGACCTTGAAAACGAGCATTTCTTCAGAGCAATCTGGTTTCAATATGGGAGAATTTGTAGTGTTTCAAATTAACAAGTGTTGATTGAAAATTTGTTCTGTTTAATTTTAGGTTTTTTTGTCCAAATAAGTGAAAAGTGTTTATGTGCCCAAAGGAGGGCATCCTTTCTGCTGCTTAGAAAGTAGGAACGTTTTGTAAAGGAACATTTTTTGCACATATCTATGAGAACAAGAACAATAGATAAAGAGCTATAAACTCATCTGAAGCTTCATTATATGATCAGAGAAAATTTTCTACTGTTTTCTTGAAATATAAGTGTTGGGGTTTTTAAAATGTACTGTGCAAGTAAATGTAGTATTTAGGTAGTAGATTTTATACCACCACATATCTAGAGATTACTTTCATCATCCTTGAAAAAGTAGTACTTCTATTTATAAATATTACCCACTTTTCTAAAGCTTAGTCACCTACTAAACATTTTTTACAGATCCCGTTTTTCTCTGAGACACAAAAAGAAATAAGTCTGATTTTACTGACAAACAGGAGTACAATTTAAGCCTTAGTATTCATGTGTGAATTTTCTGCTTTTGCATTGCCAGCTATTTGAACAGAAAACGTTTTGATCACTAGATTTTAAAGGCCACAGCATTTGGAATCTTGAGGAGGTTTTGGACAGAGGTCGAGTAGGAGTCTTGCACAAAAATTTGTCTTTCAGTAATTACAGCAAGTGAGTCTCATCCATTGCCAATATCTCTGTTTCAATGTACTTCTTGCCAAGTAGTATTATTTTCATTTTAAGTGCTATATAAACCAGTTTTTACACCAAATTTAGGGGCAGGACACACATGCACAGCATTGTGACCAGGGGAAATTTCCCAAAGTCCTTGTGCCTCATATTCGCAAGTCATACTTCCCAATCTGCCTGTTTTGGGGGCAGCAATTACCATTTTCAATTTTCTAACAGATTCTTATGCAACAACAGTTTAATGCCAGCAGCCAAGCATTCACAGCACCTTGCATTTGATGGGTTGCTACAGTATGGCTTTGACTTTGCAAGTCAAGTACCATCCTAGCAGGTAGTCTTGGATATTTTTTGAAAGAACCACAGCAAAAATCTCTTCTTGCTTCAGTTTTCTCTTCCCCTGTCGTAGTAGCAAAAGAAAAATGAGGATGCAGTTGGAAGTGGAGAGGAAGTAGAAAAGGAGCAACATAAAATTTTCCTCCATTGGTTAGGGATCTTAGTGGACTACTA
>JAVSBS010006270.1:66154-87335 GCA_033124195.1 Coracias cyanogaster | reverse complement strand
GAATTGTTCTGTTGCAGAAAGTACAACACAAGCTCAGGATAAGGTAGTTCCTGTCCTAACAAAAGATCAGTCTAAAACAACACAACAAAAAACCCAAACCACTAGGAGAACAGGGAAGAATATTCACTGTAGCTGCCACTGTGAACATAAACTGTCACTACGCAGTTTGTTCATCTGAAAGGACATAACAGCTGATGACAGGTCAGTTGTTATACTTGGTGTCACTGGAAGCCAAAAGAGTGAGGTAACAAGGTTGTGGGGGTGACTTCATTACAAGCTGCTCCATAACCTCCTCCTGGAAGACAGAGAGAACAGCGGTAAATGGAAGATTTGGTCAAAAGGAGTTTTTTCTAGAGCCTGGGTCCAGAGCTTGTTCCTGCAAGTTTCTGACAGCTTTCCTCCTTCCAAGCAACAAAAGGACAGGCTAATAAATCTTTGTCAGTAGAAATCCAGTACCCCCTTAGGAGCAGACCAGCTGCAACTGGTACCATGCTCACTCCCAGGTCACACTGCCTCCCGCTGTCTGCAGCCACAGGTCATCTGAAACTCCAATGGGGACTTTCGTCCCTCCACAAAAGGCTCTGCTGCATGAGCACTGCCAGCCCCAAACAGGTGGTTTCACACAGATCTGACCAGTCCAGGACAGCGTTTCTGTAGCAGGAGTGGCTTCACAAGGGACAACATTGAGCAGATCCCATTTGGAGGTGGCCTGGGGTCTGCAGAAGGTCAGCCACCATGGTGAGTTTGTGGAACATACCTGTAGGAGACTTGGTGACTTGGAGTCTCTTTGAGCATGGGCTTTCCTGTCTGTGCTTCTCCATAATTCATCCTTAATAGGTCTGATGTCCCTGAGGAAACCTGAGAGGATGGTGCAAAAAGAGGAAGTAAAGCAGGTTTGAGAGATTCTGTGCTGGAACGGATGAGTCCTGTCTATGTGTAGAAAGGCTTTGGTAGTGTGGCTTGCTGGCTGAGCAGTATCCATGTTTAGAAACTCATTTGTTCACATCAGGCTCAAAATGGGAGCCCTGTGAGTGTAAGCATTCCCGCTTCCTCCAATTCAAGCTAGAGGAGCTGAGGTTTGCTATGCTGGTTTTTTTTTTTTTCTTGGTGTAAAGTCTTTGCACTAAGATTAAATGACATTTCTTGTAAGACAAAAGGGCCTAGCCTGGTGCTTTGGACTACAATTTCCCCTTCCTTGCACTGATGAGCAGCCTGGGCTAAACCACCTTCCCTCCCCAGATGTGGGTGAATGTTAGTGATGTTGTGTGATTCGTGGTTTACTTCGGTATCCTTCAGGAGGAAAGGAGTTGTGTCAGTGCAGGAATATTAACTCCAGTTAACCCAATTTTGTTCTTGGAGAACTAGACATCTGAAAGTCATATGTGCTCCGAAATTGTGGTTTGGAAAATACTGGAGTCAAGGTGTGTGTGTGGGACCTACAGAAATACCTCATCTCACCATTAATTTACTCCCACATGTAAACTTCATTTTTCATTCAGCTGCCTCCATTTATTTCCTGTTCCTCCCTCTTTTTCCTCTTCTTGCTTGTTTTGAAAATGCTGGTCAACACATGTTAAGCCAGGGTCTCCAAAACCAACAAAAGAAAGTTCAGGAGAGGCAGTGAGAGAAACAGCTGAATAACATTGCCAATTTTAAAATGAAGATAAGTTATACAGGACCTTTTACTGAACCAACAAATATTTTATAGTGTTCACCATTTGGGGCCAGCAGTTCCTTTTTTCCCTCCATTTTGAGCTGGAATAGAAGGTGTGTAATTCATCAGGAATCTGTACATGTTTAAGTAGCTTCAAGAAATACGATGGTCATATGGGACTCACTTACTGTGTCTTGACTTCCATGATTGCTTTTTCCCCACTACATAATGTTCTGTGCCCTTTTTTCTCTGTCTCGTTCCCTCACTCACACATTCTTTCCCTTGTTGGTTTCAAGCCATCTTTGCCTTACCTGATAACGTAAAGCAGGGTTTTAAAGCCAGTTGTTTGGGTTCAGCTTGAGCTGTATGTAACACTGAGTGGGGGAGCAACGTGGATGCTTCTTGGTCCTACGTAAGTGGTCAGTCTTTCCTTTGCTGTCCCAGCAGGGCATTTAGGTGAAGCCAGTTCATCACCACACACGTGTGGTATTCTTAGGTCAGAATTCTTAGATCCAAAGAACAAAGTGTAACTGTAATTAACATTATTTAGCACACCCCTGAAGTCATCCAAGTATATAAAAGTTATTAGTCTGGACTCAGCGAATGGACAGGGTCTGAATTGTTTTGAAATATTTCAATGTGCTGCAAGCACCACATAGCCAGAGAGACTTTGTGTGTTATAAATTTGAGTAGACATATGTGCTACGGCGTTTATGCTCCAGCTTTCTTCTCTTATACTGGATGTAGTATGTAAAAGGGCACTGTGCATCTACTTAGATGTATATCTTCTTGCGATTTATTTGTCTATTATTTTGACAACTGTCAGGTGTAATGGTAATGTACAGGAGATGAGTGATGCTATTGTCCAGTTTAAGGATGGTTTGCCTGCAAGAACCCTGGGATTTATTTCCTTTGGATACACCTTTCTGATAGAAGAACAAAAGAAAACATTTTAAATGTAGGAGAAGTCCTGGAAAATTCTGCTTTTAAGTACTTTTGAAATGGTCAAAGTATTGCCTAGGTGTGTTGTCTTTGGACTTCTGAGACACATTTCCGTCTCTGCTAAAATGGGACTGCATGCTACCTTGCAAGAGAGCTGTCAAAATGAGCCAGTGAATATTTATAAAGAAATTTCATGATGAAAAAAATAATAATATATGCTACGTATATTATTAATAATTATGTGAGTCCTGAAAAATACCATACCGTATCACAAAGCTGGTATTGTCTGGTGACTACACTCTTGGCACTGCATGCTGCAGCAAACTGTATACTGAAAACTCATACTAATGGAAAGGTGTACAGGATTCCATTGGTAAGTGATTTATAGTGACTTCCTATTATAAACAAGAGGGAGCAAATATCCCGCCTTGTTGGTTTCTTTGGGTGGATGGTGAGAGCAGAATGAGACATTCCTGGCCAGGCAAAAGCTCATTCTCTGGATGCTTGCAACTGGGGGTAGAATGAAGCACCAGAAAATGAGGTATAAGTGACAATCTCTGATTATAAATTATTGAGTTTCCATTTTTATAGTGCTTAAAACTTTCCAGTTGTAGAGCAAATGACCACTGTTTTAAGTGATTTCCAGACTTGCAAAAAAAAAGAGGTTTCTGGTGTTCAGTGCTAGACTTACTAAGGATCTCAAAATATGCTGAAAGCCTACCAACATCCTTTCCCAAGAAGCACATTGCTTTCCAAGACACAACAAACCACCTTCAGCATCAGCTTCTTTTTGAGTTTCAATTCATAAATATGCTATTGAGCACGGTGTAGTTGATTTAGGGAAGTTTTTTGTGCTGGCCTGTAGTATACTGTTGGTAAACTTCGGTGTACTCCCTATCAAATAAATCTTGGGAACAGTGTGGAATATAATAATGCATCAGCACTGGCTTTCTTTGAAGTCACTTGACATTGATCTAAGCTTGACAAGCCTGTAGGGTTTTAAATTTGCGTGTCAGTCTGCCTTGATACAGCTAGGGAAAGGATCACACTTTTTTAGGAGACACCAGAGGTGGCTGCCACTTAAGGCACGTTAGATTAAAAGTTCACTACAGTGCTTGGAGAAGGCAGCTATAGTGCATCCTTAGTACCTTATATAAAGTGCTGCCTCTAACGTAATGAGAGAGCGCTCACGAGTGAAGTGTGAGGTCCGCCCATCAGCACTTGCTCTGGGTGAGTCCTTAGATGAGGCTACTTGGTGAGACTCAGCATGCTGCAGCATATTTCCGTTCCTTCCTTCACAATTTCCAGAGATGTTACGAATCTAGGAACATGTTGTGCAATGGTCAATGAACTTTCCATATTGAGAACGTTGTTCTTTTATATATTCATGAAACAGTCTCACCAAAAAATTTACAGCTGAAATGTATTTTGCGATTGTTGTGCAGATGCATTAACTATTAAAAGCTTTAATTATCAAAAGCTTTAATTAGTAGTCAGGAGTAGAGCAGGTAGATTGCAAAAGATGAAGAAAAAGCGAAAATGTCAGGCAAGATTCACCTCTTGTTAAATGTGTTTAGATAAAATTTTGTCACCTATGTTCCCTCTCTTGTCAGTGAAGAGCCAGACAGGGCCATGTGTTGCTTCCAGGCCAAACTAAGCAGTTAAGGCTGTAGTTACACCACCAGTTTAGTCTCACAAGGAGAGATACGGTCTTCCCCTCATCCAGCTCACAGCATATCCCCATGGATGATCATGCTGCCTAAAGGTAAATAGTGGGAGGAGGTGGCCGTAGCAGAGGGCTTCACAGTCTGGTTTTTCAGCAGTACTCAAGAGTGTTGGACTGCGGTGTTTAGAAAGGTGGGCTGAAATCACTTCTTGGAGAATATTTCTGTTGTTTGTAAATGGAGTCTGGACAACTAGCCTGGATACATAGATGGCAGGTTCATGGCAAGTGAGGTGAACCCTACTCTTCCTTTTGAGTGGGTTCAAGTTGTTTTGACTGGCAAGATGTCAAGAGCATGAGGAATAGTCTTTGTCTCTCAATGTGGTTATCTCCATCCAAAAAATGATGGTAATACTTATTTCCTTCACTGAGGGCTGTTCAGACAGATGTGAGCTGCTTGGATGTTATGGCAGTGCAAACTGGGGTATGCTGCCAGAGGTTTGGTATAGCAGGAAAGGATTTTTGGCAAGAAAAAGGGGGCCTGTGCTTTGAAATGATGGATTTTCAGACTTCATTGTACTAACACGCTTTTACAGCAGTTATTAGCAAGAGCTTTGCAAATTATCAATGATGGTTTTATCGTAACCCAGTTTTGAGTTTCTGTGACATAAATTACTTGTTTGAAAAAACATCAAATCTGAATGGAATAAAAGACTTGTAATTCAGGAAAAATCTTTTGCAAAGTTAAAGAACGGGTAGCTCTTTGCTCCTGGATTTTACTTTTTAGCTTTGCTACTGCTTTTATATACCATGGGCAAGCTGCTTTAGAGCTGGCTAAACACCAGTGAAAAATATTTGCAAATAGTCCTTCAAATAAACGCTGAAATTGGAATCTGTGTCACCATTCACACCTACTTTCCTCAGAAGTTTGTACAAGCAATTTTTTTGTTCGTAAGAAATATTTTCCAACAGCAAAAGAAACTGACAGATGCTTGAGAGAGAAGTATTTATACCCAGGTTTGCTCTGGCAACAACGTTCTCTATTGGCATTTCCATTTCTATACCTACTGACCTATTCAGTCCTAAACCTCCTCTTTAAAATTGTCTCTATTAAAAGAAGTTGATGGCTGAAAATTTATTTGTAGCCAAGTACAGCATGAAGAAGGAGACTTCTGGTGTCATTCAGTACCTCTCTCTGAATTAAATGTTTCTTTTCTCCTTTGTTCCCTCTCCTTTGCATAGGTTGAACTTCCCCTTCTTGAATCCCATTCAAGTGTTGATCTAGGAGAGCTTAAGAGATAGTGATTTAAATGGGCTCTTTGGTAGTTTGTGGACATTTATTTATAAAGCTGTTTACTGAAAGGATGGGGGTCTGCTAAATCAAACATCTTGGCAAACATCTGACCTCTAAAATTATAGCTGGTCTCCCTGCATTTCTTTGGTGAGACTGTGGTCTTCAGTGGTCACCTCCAAGTGCTGGGCTGAGTTGTTAGACATGGGTTGGATGTATGAGAACATGGGCTGCTGGTCGGTGGTTGGCAAAGTCGCTTTTAAGTGGGAGCTACCAAATGTTGCAAAGTGCTTTGAGACCAATTCCAATGCTCTTTTTAAAGAAAAGATCAACTTTTAATTAATAATCTGATGGAAATCTAGCGATAAGGTTGATTTTTAGTTGGGAATCTAGCCTCATACAGATGTGCATTACTTTATGAGATTTATGCTGTGTCTAGGGGCTTTTTGGGTTTTGTAACCATTAGTGTGCATGCCATTTCTGTTCCCTTCGTTTGACTTGTTCTCCATGGGTATCGCAGTTAGGCATTGACTTCTTGCTCCTCTATAATGTGTTTCTGTGTCAGGATAGCAAGCCCACTGAATAAAGCTTATATATTTCTGCCTGGTAAATATTTCTGGCTTCTCTGCGACATGACAACTTAATGAATGAACAAATGTGACTCTTGATGGGGAAGTGTAGGTTATGCCTGTGATGCAATTTCATCTTTGAAGGCTGTTAACCAGGTGTGCTTGTTACTTGTATCCTTCTCAGCCTGCCTCTGTGACTGAGTCTCAGCCTGGGCAAGGGGTATGTTAAAAACCACACGCATCATGCGTGCATGGGTGAAAGTCCTATTTTTAGTGTATACAAGAAGGCATTCACTGAAAGGCGGTGAAGCTGATCTTTATTTTTAGGTTCTGCAATTCCTTATGTCCTTGAAATTTATGTTTTGAAAAACTAGCTCTATCACCCTGCAAAATGTAGGCAAACCTACATGTAGGCGAGACCAGCTTTATTCTCACTATTGCCAAGATAACCGTTTTGCGGACATAGGATGGTGTGGGAGGCACTGGGCAGGGTTCAGCACCAGTTCTGCCAGTGCGGTTCTGGTGAGGCTCAGTGAGGTTCTACCTCACCAAAGCCTATTTCTGTAAGGTCATGTCTCGGGAACCTCCCCACAGCACTTTATTTTTCATGTGCCCTGCTCCAAGTTCAGTGTAGCTTTATCCAGGCAGATGCTAGCTTGAAGCTAGCCTTTTATATGTGTCAAGAAAGAAATCTGGTATCAATTTTGGAATTAGTTTTTCATATGCCTATTCCATGAACTTGCTTGTTCTTAAAACTATTAAAAGGAAATAGCCTTTTTCTTTCTTTCTTTTCTATTTTCAGAAACTCTGGAGAATGGACCAAATAAGTGTGAAAGGTGAGTAAGGGACTTCACCCAAAGTTTTCAAAATTGTTACTGTTATTATTACTATGGTTTCTCTGGTATCTTGTAGCTTTGTAAACTGTATGTGTAAATATTTACTGTTGCTTGAATCTAGCGCAGCTAACAGAAAAGGAACCAGCAAAGACGAAACATACTGGAAGGAGATCAACGCAGCTATGGCCCTAACAAACCTTGCCCAGGGGAAGGATAAACTGCAGGGAACTACCAGCTGCATCATTCAGAAATCATCACATATATCAGAAGTAAAGACTGTCAAAGTGCCATTAGTTCAGCAGTTTTAAGAAATCATTTTTTTTTTCTTTTTCCTGTCAAATGGACATTTTCCTTGCAGGATTGGTTTTCAGAGTCACAGATACGAGGCAAATGAAGAAAATAGTCCCCCTTTTACAGTATGGTCGGTTAAAAAAAAAAATGTTCCTTCTGACTGAGACATTTTCATTGTATTAAATGAAATGTTCAATTGCTTCTATAAAAGGCATGTAAATTATATAAAAAAAATGTTTTTATCAAAACATTAACTTATTTTATGTTAATCAAAGTGCGCATAACATGTTTGCATTGCTATTACAGTAAGTGCCTTGCTTTCCAGAAATAAGCTATAACGTGGGCATAGTAAAACAGTATTATGCCTCAAAATGACAATGCCATAATGCTTAATCTTTGTATATTATTCCAAGTGGGCTTAAGCAGCCTAGGGCTAAACACATTACTGCTGGAGGCCCTGGAGAGTTGTGCTTATTTGACTTGTACAAATTGATGAGTCTTAATAAAATTGTTACATCATTTTTCTCTTCTTTTTAATCAACAGTGTTATAAAAATGGTACAGTATGTTTTGTCAAAGTGACAATGAGGTTGTTATGCATGTTTCTTACCTGTATATGCAGTGTATTAAAATACCAAAATTGTTTCTTGAGAAGTGCAATACTCTAGAACACACAAATTTAGGAAATAAGTTAATTGTTCAGATTGTTTTGAACTTATGCTCCCAGCTGTGTTGCTCATTGAAGATTTCTAGTTGAGAAGGTTCTAGCCAAACTAAATGTAAATTCAAGCTGAATTGCTATAAATTTAAAGCTTTGCTAGGGACTTACTGAAGTTTTGATAGAAGTAAAACTGATTTTTTCTTGTACAAAACAAAATCTGTAGTGCCATTTATTATTTTCAGTGGAGCTCAAAGAGGTTTCCATGGTAGAAGTTACTACTTTAATGTGGTTGAAACATTTTTATTTTGTAGGTATGGCATAAACAAGGACAGTTGTTTGACAGTTCACATTTCAGTGAGAAAAAGCTATAATATAAACTATCGAAGCCCAAACTAAAAAACACAAATGTGAAATGAAACATTGAAAAAAAAATCTCATCATTGAAGGTGAGAGGGTTTTAAGTAGATACTAAACCATGTCTTAAGTGTCATGGCTCTAAACTTGAGTGCTGTTGAGTGTAATAACTAGCATAAAACCAGGTTTATTTTTAAGTTTTATTGGGATTTGTACAAGTTATTCCTAAATCATTTAACAATAGTCTAATGAGATTTGCACTGCTTGACTAAACAGTGGCAAAGCCAAAACCAATTTATACTGAATCAGTTACAGAAAACTGGAAAAGAGTTGATTGTTGCTAGGATTTGGATTTTTTCCTGTGGGTATCCTGTCAGGTTTTTTCCTACTTATCCCTTTCCTTGTTTCTCTTTTTGGTGAGCTATCAATGAACAAAGCAAGACTTTAGTCCTGCTCCCAGTGAGTTTAATGGCAGAACTCCTGCTTCAATGGAAGCAGGACTGTGCTAATGATGAAACTAACTTAAAAGTAGAGGCTGTTCCAGTTGCACTAAAATAGTCAAGATACATTGCAAATACCAGCCTTGGTGTGACTTCTTAGGAGACTTCTTGATGTAACATAACATGTTCCTGGGTTTATTTACTGTACAATGAAATGATTTGATATGAAAATATTTTGTACATATATATTTTTACTTTGTTTTCTAAATTGCTGATTTGCATTGACTTAAAGTGCCAAGCAAGAAATGTCATGACTGTATGAACAGTTGAAGTATGTTTTACTGACTTGCATCATTATATGTCTAAGATTCCATGACATTAATTTTTGATACTTTACTGGATTTTGACATAATAATGTGAGTTTATAACTAGTAGCAGAGAGTTAATACTTCACTTTTGTTCATACTATTATAAGTTATTCTGGTATTAAATATTTTGTGACAATAAATTGATGGTTTTGACAAACTTTTCTGTTAGAAATATTCACAGTGTTTTTGTCTGTATAAATGACAACAATATTTGTCATGTAAAAAAGGTACTTTTGGGGACTTCTCTGGACTAAGACTGGAGAAGACAAGCCATTGTATAAACAATTTGTTTGTGGTTCTTTTTTTAAATGATTAAAGCACAAATAATCTGTAAAACACATCAAGTGGGTTTTAAATTTAAGAAATACTTGGCATAATTTCTTGTTACCATTTCCTTTAATTTATTTTTTTTCTACTGCTGCTTCAGAATTTTCTGAAAACACAAATTCTAATGAATTATGTGTGTGTCTTTTTTTAAATAACAAAAACCATGATCAGTGCTGAGCCAACAGCTAATGAAGATTCAATAATTATTTATGATATTGGAAAAACAAACATTATTACTATTGCTCTTCTTTGTTTCAACTTATGTAACCATTTTAGTAAAATAAATAACTGCAAACGACATCTTCCTGGGTTGAATTAAATATTCATTCACCTGTCCTTAGACATTTGCATTTCTGGTTTCCTGTTTTAGTCAAGATTTCTCTATACTGGGATACAAGCATGTGATAGGCAATGACAAAACAGGAATGCTAGTCTTTTGATTAATACACCTTGTGGTGCACAGTTATGTGTAGTTTAGACTGTTCAGCAAATTTAGGCTAATAACAACATGGCATGATGCTTATAATTCCACCACACTGGCGGAGTGCAGAGGGAAGCCATAGCTAACTATTGTCTTGAGTCACTAGAGAAGGTCCATGAGTTGGGAAAGACTTTGGTCCTTTAGGTTTTTTATGAGTACAGGCTACCTTTTTCTACAGTACCATCTGTGAATACACTCTGGCTGTGGAGTCTTGTTGGAGAAGGAGATGCAGTCAGCCCATCTAGTTCAGTGCTCACAGTAATGAGAGCCTCATGCAACTGGGCTCCTAACATTTGTGCTTCAGCAGAGTTCCTCCGGTTGCATGGGAGGTGTGATAAGTAATATTTTTGTGGGCAATTGGCACTTTCAGGTTTTATGTTTTGCTTATCTGTAATGTAAGTGTACTGCTATAACATCTGTAGCCATCCAGTACATCAGTGAAGATTTGGATATTCAGTTGATATGCAAGTTCCTGAGGGAATATGTGCAGTCTGACTTTTGCTGTTGGGGATGCGTAGAAGCACCCATATCTTAATGATGCTGGGCTTCTTGGCATCTACTTTGTACCCAAGTGTGACATGAAGAAACCAACTCATATTCTGTTCTGACCTGCTCTATCACATCATATTCAAGAGCTGAGTACTCCCAACTTCTTATAAAAGACTGAGAGTAAGGGGAGCTCCAGTTTTGCCAGATTGCTCAGTAGTTACAGTATACATTCTATATGGGGGATCAGGACTACAGTCTCCTCTTCCAGCATCATATAACATCTACAACCACTGAGCTATAGTTCTCACTTTATGGACTCATGTTCTTGGTTGGTGGCCTGATATGTAAACAAGTAGTCCAACTGAAGTAGTTCCAGTGGAGAGACTGAGAGCAAGTCCCTGGTCAAGACATTGGCCACTTTCAGGACATTTGATAACTTGGTGGCTTAAGTTTTAGCTTAAGAGTTTGGCAAAGGATGGCAGCTAAATTTGTATGCTCACATACAAGTGCATGAAATAACCACTGCGCTGTGGGTTAGAAGGAGAAGATGGGGGGAGGGAGACTGATAGCACTTCTGAACTGGGCAAGGAAGAATAAATTTAGCTTAGTCTAGGGGAAAGGCTATGTGAGCTTAAACTGATTTGTTCATTATCGCTTTACTCAGCTAGTTTTTAATTATGTGCCCTGGCTTTGATGGATGATGTTTTTATCCACCTAAACTATCCCATCAGTGGAGATCCACAACACCAAATGTGAGATGCTGTTACAGGAAGCAGCCTTGATCATAAAAATAAGCGGGATCTCTGATAATCATGAGCTTCCAGAATTCACTGTACTCTTAATGCCAAGAAAGTCCTTCTTTGTACCCACTGTGACATCTTCAGCAGTGGGACAGAGTGTGGGAATCATTCCCCATTAGTCAAAAGGGGATCTGCACCACGGAAATGAGTTTGTGGCTGCCCTGGGGATGCTGTGGAGTACCAGGGAACTGCCTTCTCTCCCTGTTTCACCACACTGAGTGAGTACTGGTGTGTGGAATCACTGAGGGCCAGTCAGGGCTATTGGGTAGCAGGCCAGTGGGGAGCACACCACACCCTGCTTACCAAGGCACTGACAAGCAGTGAGGCTGCAGCCACCAAGCTCAGACCCTGCTTTACATATCCTTCCATAGCTTTTTAGGCTCAACAATGCCTCTGCTTCTTTTGATCTTGAGGAAGTTCTGGGCCATATTCCCCTGCTTCCAAGGGCTGGAGGAGATGAGTGTATCTGCTGGTAAGTTCCCTGTGTGGAGTGGAAGATGAGAGTAAGTGTGACCAGTCATCCAGCCTCCCAGATCTGCAATAAATCTCCCATAAACTGAGCTCCACCAGGGCTATACGAGTCGCACTCATAATTTCCACATTCAAAAGAGCACTGAGGACCTCAGAGCAGCCCTGGCAGAGCCAGGATCCTGGTACTGCCAGGAAGGAAAAGCAGTTACAACAGCAAAGCTTATCACTTTGCTCCTTGGGCTGGGTACTGCCTCAGACACCCACTTGCTATGTGGCAAAGAGAAGGGTGCAGCTGTCTTCTGTCATGGCTAGCTTTCTTACACATACTAATGTTTTTTGCTGTGTAATCTCAACGTTCTGCTATGAAGCCTTCAACTCAGGTTGTGCTTCCACTCAGTGTGACTACACTTTCTTAAACCCTGGCCTGTTACTTGCAGGAAAATGGAGCTCAGACTCGGTACAGACTGAGGACACCAGACCCTCCAGAATTCCAGAAGCAGCTCTGAAGTCCAGTGGGCACCAATTCAGTGGCCGCAGTGACAGCTTCAAGCATGACAGATCCTTGTTTTATTCCCGTGTTACTATGAACAATCTATGAGACTCTTGGAGTATGAGAAAGAATCTCAAAGGGATCCAGGCTCCAAACCTAACAAATCCAAGCATCTCTAAAGGTCCGAGGGCCAAGGTATGTTTCCATGACCAAGTGCAGACCATTGCATGCCTACTCAGAGGCAGCTGGACAGAAACATGGCCTAGTTCAGAAACTGGGTAACCAAGTTGGGCGTCAAGCCTGAGCTGCTACATCAGGGTCCTCAGCAGAGCATGGACTGGGCTCAGCATGGTTTGAATGTCTGTGCAGCTTTTGGACCATTGCTTGTTCTATGCCTTTGCTTGTCCACAGCAATATCCTCAAATTTCTTTGTGCTTTGATGCAGCATTTCAAGAGGACAATAATACTACTCTGCATGACTGAGCTGTTGTGTGTAGAAGGACACTGATAGTTGGGAGCTGCTCTGGTGAAATACCTCGGTAGCTAGAGCAGGAAAGTGGGATGAAGCATGACACAAAGGGCTGAATTGCCTGAGAGCACTGCTTTGACACATTCTAAAAAGGCTACAGAAATCCATCCTGGATTTGAGTTCATGTTGTATAAGCTACTTTGCCAGCATCTACGTGTGCTCAGTCCCCATTAGCAGCAGAATTGAGACTCAAACCCGTGGCTTTAACAGTGCTGGGCCAGTGTTTAGTTTTGGGCCCCATCTTGAAACTCCTCTTGTTTAACAAGAAGGGAGGAGGTTGGCTAAAATATGAGTACCTTGTGAAAAAAGAAGGGAAACAAAAAAAGAGAAAAGTAGTGGAAAAGAGACATGAACGCCTAATGCAACATCAAAAAAAAGTCCCAGATCTTCTTAATGTTGCTGTTATGTCAGCTTGGGTTATTGGCAGTGGAAGTGGTTACTGGCAGCGGAAGTTAGACCTGGCTCAAGGCTAATATAACTCGCGCACCTGACTTTTTAAAAGGAGCTGAGATCTGGTTTCTTTATGGATGGGGTTTTTTTCGTTCATGGTGTTGGTCCCTTCTTCATATTTCCTTAACTTTCCTTTCAGCATGTTTTGGACTTGATTCTCCTTCTATCTTTCTTCCTGCCTGAAAAGTCTCCAGTTACATACGGGCAGCAATGGGATCCTTCACACCAAAGCTCATTTTTCTGGCTTTGCAGTTTCTAAGGCCATGTAATTGAAGGATGTATGATTCAACAAGCTGGTGTTCAGTGACAAAGTCTAGTATCTCCCTTCTCCCAGCCCAGGGACAGTGAACATACAAAGTCTCAGAAGTGTACAATAGAGGCTCTTCAACCAACAAGCTCCACCATCTATCACTTCACTCCTAACTACTACTGCTTTTGGCTATCTTAACTCCCAAAAGGACTGTCAATTTAACCATAACTACCTAAGAACTGCCAAGTCTCATTTTATGAGCTGCTGTTGAGAGTTTAGCTATTTAAGGCTGATTTTAAACAATTTTTATTGGTACTTCGTGGCATGTGCCTGATTTACAGTGCTGTAAATAACCACAAATTAGGGACATTTCTTCCTTTACAGTAAAGGCACATTATCTTGAGCATAAGAAAGATAGTTTGTTGGTGAATAACTGGAGTGCAGGCCCTTTTCTGCCACAGGCTTCCTGTGTGAGCCCAAGTTTGATCCAGGCAGAGGAGCTGGCTCTCTGCCCTGGGGATACTCTAAGCACCAGGGAATGTGGGATGAGGATCTGACCTACAAGCTGTCCCTCACTGCTCATCCTGCTGCTATGAGGCTCTGGAGGTAGGAGAGAGCAGTGCTGTTTTGTAAACGGCACACTTGGTTTGATGCGCTTAAGGAACTGTAGATATCTGGTGTTAAGTGCAATTTAAAATTTCATCTCAGGCATGTGTCCTAGAGTAGGCATCACCTTCTGCAGCACTTCCATCTCTTCACTGACTGCAGCAGGAGAATAAGCTACTAACTGAGACCAAATGCCCAAACATGTCCCAGCTAAAGTAGAGGAAGACAAATCACACCGTTGAGAAACAAAACATGAGGTCCCATACCATGAAGATATCTAGCAGGCTCAGGCCACCACTACTTACCTTCTTTTGCAACATGAACAGAGGAGCACACTGAAGCGCCTGGAAAACCTCATCCTAAGAAAGGAAAGATGTGTATTTCCAGCTTAAAAGAAGACTTCTTGCAGTTCAGGAATTTTTGGATGTAGAAGTTCAGGTGTAAGATAAGATGTTTCACTCAAGACCATCCCTGTGACTTCGAGATGTTCAGCAAATCTGTCCAATCTTCCCCATATTAACTGGTGTGAGGATGAGAATTTTCACTCTAAAGTGTTTTAAATTCCTTTGTCTCACCTTTTTAAGAAATTGCCAGCCAGACCTGAAACTGTGGAATGTGCTCATCGTATCCAGAAGAAATCCAGGAGTCATGCAGCAAAAGATGACCCTGCTTTGTGCTAACATGACAGGAGAGGCCAGCAGACCCATTGACACCACACTGGGAGCTTCATGCTGTCACTGCACTCCACAGATGGGTTCCTCTTCAACACTAAATTTCCCCCTCACATCTTCACATACAGAGAAAAATGAAGCAGCCTTCTCTTCACAGGTAGAGGTCAGGGTGTAGAACTGAAATACATGGCTAAACACTTTGGGCAGCAGTTAAAATGTGAATCTAACTCTGAGGTTCTTGTGAAATGGCCACAAAATATGTGGTCGGATTTTAAAATTTTCCAGGTACTTGGTGGCAGCCAGTGTAGTTGTGAAAAGCGGTCAGCAGTATTTCAGCTGGATCTTTGCAAATAAAATGTCAGGTCAGCAAAATGGAAACATTTTGTGCAACAGGACAACTGTCTTTAATTTCTTTGGACTTCTTTTAAGAAAGCGTGGAGATGATCAACCCTCCCAAATGACTTTTTTTTTTTTTTTTTAGATTAAGAAGTCTAGTTTTCCAGATTACTTTGTTGTTTTTTGTTTGTTGTTTTTTTTTTTCTGGAAATGTGAGATAATTATAGTAAAAAAGGTCAAAATCAAAGCCAAAATAGAAATAATTGGAACATACTGAAGTTACTGAATCATGTTTACTGACTTCTAAATAATGTTCTTTTGGCTATTCATATTTATTTTGTTTATATATTTACACTTTCCAACTCATTTTAAAACAAGAAAGTTTTAATATCTCAAGAATTTCAACAGGATGGAAAAATACACCCCCCCCAGGGTTGCACGCAAGAATTTTTGATGCTCAGTGTTTTGAAAATGAGAACACTTTTACATAGTGATGTATGGATATAGAATTCTGTATCTTGGTACTTCATGATGCCTTTCCTGTAGGTCATGTTTTTATCAGTGTCCTGTTGCCTTCAAAGAAATGAGGTTTAAGGGAAACTGTGAGACTTCTGCTGCTGTCTAGGATGATTAAAAGAATTTGCATTCAGCCAGAAAATGAAGACAGTGAGTATAGCAGTTGCTAGTAATCCTCATCCTTGGAGAACAGACATCTGCTGTGGTAATGGAAGAACTTGTGTGATGTTAGTTCATGCCTGTTGATTACAAATAATAGAGAAAGCAAGAGAAAACAAGTGTCAGACGGAAGATGGCATCGCCATAATTTAAAAAGATATTGCAACAGCAACAATAAATGCATTTCTCAGTGAGTAGTGTAATGGCGATCAGAAAACTCAGTGGCCCAAGATTTACTACAACACTTCACTGGCAGTGAAACCACAAGCAAAACATGCAATAAAAAAGCAAACAGCCAACAGTCTCTCTGTGCTTCAAGATGTAGAGCAAAGAAAAGCTTAGTAATTTCCAATCTTTTAAATCCCTGAGTACACTCCTGAAGCTGATGTCTGTTGAGAAGGGTCCCTGTTGGTGGGCAGCAGAAGGGTCTTCTTGAGAGCAGCCTAGCCAGGCTGGCATAATGCCATCAGGCCATGCTCAGGGGCAAATTGGAGGAGACTCTGCCTGGAAAGTCTAGTGCTTTTTTCACTTTGGAGTGTATAAAGTATTTTACAGTTACAAGTTACATTTACCCATCATCTCACCTTTTAAATAAAAGCTTTCCTTTATGGTCTTAGTTCCTAGAAAACCACTTTTCTGTCGCTGATGTCTCAAACAAGGCTACTTGCAATAGAAGTGTTTACTATGAAAACAACTATATATGCATCTCTACATAATACAGTCAATATCAAACATCTTCTAAGAAGCATCAATCAGATTCCCTTTCAGGAACAGAAATACAAGAAAGTCACAATCTTTTTGCAGTTTCCTAATGGGCAGCTGAGGTGGGAGCTCTATATCCAATTTATAACATGAAATGTTCCCTGTATCTGTTTCACAAGGACATGTACCAGCATGAGAGTGGGATTTATAACTGAAATTAAATACAGGCATGTGGAAACATTATTATGTAAACTGATACTTAGCTACTTCTTGCTGCATTCCCTCAACAGCAACAAAATGATAGCATGGAAACCAAATGCCATGTGTAATTTTTTAAACCTGTTCTATGAGAATGAAAAGAAAAACAGTCCCATGTAGAACCAGGAGGACTCGTTACTTTTTTGTCTGTGAAGTCTTAAATGTCACAGCCCCTGGGCTGAATTCTCCTTTCATCAAAACCAATGGAGCTTTGATACTGGTTTCCATTTGAGCATGAAGGATCCTAGAGACCCCAGTCTTCACCTCTTACTGAGAATCCTGGCAACGTACTTTGAAGTCTTGCTTTCAGTAGTTTGTTTTGGTGGCGTCCATTGCTTAGGTAGGAAGTACACTTCAGAGAAGCTGTATCTCAGAGACACGCTGAGCAGTAAGGTCTCGAGTGCTGGTGATTCAACATCTCTCTAGGCTGGGGCACCACTGCACCAACCCAGACAGGAGGGCAAATCACAGCAAAGTGCTCTCAGATTCATCTGTGTTTCAACCTCTTCTCCAGTCCCTGCAGATCAACCAGGAAACCACCAGAACCAATATTTGAAGCTCACCTGCACCTGGATCCTGCCCACACCTTATTTACAATAGCAGGGCAGTACAAGTCATAGCTGCTTTTGATCCCACAGGGCAGGATAAGCAGCTGCATATCTGGCTGTTTGCACTGTACAAGGGTGTCCACTGCTTCCCCAAAACACGAGCCACCCATCTGCGTAAGGGACAAACTGAGGAAGTCCAGACAGTCGGCTGACATGTCAGGAAACCACAGTCAAGCTGTGCATAAGCACCTAGAAGACGGCAAGGTACTGAAAGTAACAGTTGGCATGGATAATTTATGAACAAATCACATAAACCAATTTGATTTCCTTCTGTGACAGTAGAGCAAAGTGTGTATATGGAAGATTTACAGTAGATCAGACAGCTCCTGGAATTCTGGTTAGGCTTTTGGCATCGTCTTACATGACATTCTCATAAATAAGCAGAGGAAGTATCACAGAGCTGAAATTACCATTACGAATGTGTAAAACAAGTTGAAAACTCATACTCAGAGAAGTTATCTGGGATTCATTGTCAAAATGGAAGTGTACATCAAGGACTTGCACAGAGGTCTGCCCTTGGCTATTTGTGTTAAGTATTTTCATCAATAGCTTGGGTAAAGGAATAAAGGAGAGGTTACCCAGCTATGCAGTGCATGCTCTTAGTTTTATACAACCAGGTCCTACGGGGCGTATAGACCAGAAAAGGCCTCTGGCTTCTGCTACTGAGGCATGCTCCCTTTGCCTCTGCTTGTTCTTCATGGTGGTCTTCAACAGAAAAAAGCAGAGCAGTTTAAATGCAGAATATTGTTACATTTTTTGTGGTCATCTTGGTGCTTCTTTCAAGTACCTCAAAGGCCAGGGTTAGCATTCCAAAATACCTTGATATATTTGAGAAATGGCCTGAAAAATAACAGAATAAATCAACTGTATTTTAAGGCCCTGTGAACAAAAGTGATGAACTGCACAGAGAGGTAGCTAGGCGTTCTGCAGGCGAAGATGACAACTGATCACAAGGTGAAGATGATCCAAAACCATCCTGTGATTGTTAAAAAAGAAATTACAGAGTGAGTTGTATATTTGGTATTGGACAACGCGACATATAAGTGAATGTCTTCTGCTCTGTTGAGCTCTGTTGGGGCTGCACTCACCAGAGATAGGGACTAACTGAAGGCACCTACAGTTATCAGATCAGGAGAAAACATGTTCTGGAAGGAAAAACTGATTGATCTGGGGTTAATTGTAGAGAAGATAAGGATCTTCAGAAATATGTGGCTAGTAGAGAGACAAAGGGAATAATATATTCTTTGTACTATAGTACAGTTGAGTAATAATGGTTTTTAATTGCAGCAAAGGAGATGGTAGGTGAGTTACTGGGTAGAACACGCCAACAGAAGGAGAGGGATCAGGGGCAACTGGAATACATTGCCTGTGTGAGTGGTAGACTTTCCATCACTGAAGATTGTTTTAAGAACAGGTTAGAGACATATTAACAACAAATTAAATAAGTGTAATTGATCCTACTTCGGGGCAGGATAGCCTCTTGAGGTTGCCTCCCCACCCTTTTTTTCCATTTCAGCAGTCTGCCTTATAAACATGGCATGGATGTCTGTTGCTCAATAGACGGTTAAAAGAGGGAATAGCAGCTGGTTTATTCCTCTGTTTTTGGGAGGTGTGTTTACATTCCAGGTCTAAGAGTGGAGGGGAAGGACAGTGAGTTCTGATCCCACCAGCCCGCCAGCGGAGGAGACCTGGCAGCCATCCATTGGAGGCTGTTTAATTTTCCCAGCCTTTTAGACCCTAACATAAAGGATAAAGGTGGCTCCCAGATGGAAGACAACAGACTTGAAAAACATGGAAGCTGACAGAGAGGGATGTATACCTAACATGAGAGTCAAAATTGCCAGCAGAATAAAGCAAGGAAATTTCCAGTTAGGTGCAATGGAACAACTCCTGAAGGATCTCTAAGTGCTTTTGGCCTCCATAAAAAATACTTGGGCAGAAACCCTCCAGAAAGTATGTTTGTTTTGAGCAGAATCTGGAGTTTCTGCACCAAGCTTTCTGAAGGCTGTGTTACAGGATTAGCCCATATTCCTTCTACTCAATGTCATGGGAGACTGAACATTTTCACTGTGTTCTGGAGTCTGACACAGGCAGACAGACCACAAAGAAAACACAGGAACAGATCCTATAAGCTACTTCAAATAACACTTGCTCCAGAGCCTCTGGTGAACGCTGAGAAATTCTAGTTTCACAAAAGATGCCAACAGGGGAAGAAATTATTTCACAGTTTGCCTCAAGCTTCAAAAGGAGTTGCTGAACATGTTAACTGACACTCTTTTTGACAAGCTGGTTTGTGGTCAATGCCGGTAACTAACAGGAAAACAAATACCTGTAGTCCGAGGGGGGATTTGCACTCTGCACCACAAAGTCAAGGAAGTTGCTGCTGGAGAATCCCCAGAGCTGCTCTGCGAGAGTGTGCAGGCCAGCAGGATGTGTTAAAAAACATCAGGAATGTTCCTTATGTGACAAGATGGATCATTCAGAGGGAAGACTCTGTTGGGAAAGAGAAGACCTGTATATTAACTCAAAGGGACACTTGGAATATATTTCTAGGTATGAGCAGCTCACTTCAGAAAGAAACTATGGATAGGGAAATGGGAAGGTGGGAGTAGGAGGCAAAGCAAAGTCAAGCTGTGTACAAGCATGGAGACTAAGCCAGAAATAGAAAGGGGGAATGCAAATAAAAATTTAGGAGTCTTGCATACATTCATTCTGATAATTTTTTTTTTTTTGCAAACATACACAATCACTTTTGATACAAAAGAGACAAGACTATTACTGCTATTGTATCAGATCCAATGACTATAGCAAATTCAATCCCCTTACTTTGCCAGCTACATGATTCACAAGGTGTTTGCTGCTAAGACTGACAATTCAACTGCTTGTGTGTGCCGAACGAGCTATTCTTGATGCAAAGGACTCGCATAAGTGATTAGAAATGTTCAGGAGGATGATGAAACCTGAAACAGATCCAAATGCAGCATGAAGGAGATAGGCCTTGGCTCTCAAGGTTGGAAAGAGGAATATCACAGATACTGCTAATGGGAGCTTGTTATTAAACTAAACTACTGATCACCGGAGGATGGTAACCAGTCAAGTGTCCTAGAACTGAAAGATCTGACCAACATGGGACTTTACCTGTTAGTGACAGAGCCTGGATTCCTCCCTCTAACTCCACCTGGTGCCAGGGATTAAAGAGACCCTGATTGTGACTTGCCAATATTTCAGTGAGACTACAAGTCTAAGTCTTTATTTAGGCCAACATCCATTTTCTTGTATTCTGCTTCTTTGACAAGAGTTGCAAAAACTGACTTGTGAAGGCATACTTACTTATGGAAGTGGCAGAAATGTCCCATTAGATCCTCACAGGAGCAATGGGTAATACTGATGCTCTTGTCTGTCTCTTGGCACCAGTTTTTTATCAAATGGCTTCTGAGAAGTTTGCCTGGAGAATATAGTATTAACTACATAGTCAGAATGAAAGAGCATGAAATGTCAGGAATCTATAACTGGTCTTTCAAGAAATTACGGTCTTGGCATATGTAATGGCAAGATTTTCCTCCATTTTTTTAGAATTGCTGGATCACCTATTTTTCAAATTACCAGCAAAAGCGACACAGCAGTGGACATTCAATTATGTTCTTCAAACTAGTAAATTAATGTGCAGACTTCATCCCTCACTTAATTACCGATTGGAATTAACTCTGCTTTTTAGACCAAAGGAAAACGCAAAGCCCTAGACCATCACAATGCAATTGTCTACAGTTTTTCTCCCTCCCTGACTTAACAGGGCACAGGACTAAATGGTGACTTTATTGTAACAATGTTTACTACTAGAGAAGAAGAAGCTACTAAACAATAATAATCTCAAAGGGTTTAAGCACACTTAGGTCTTGATTTACCAAGGCACTGGCCATGCCATACATTTCCATTGTGTAGAATCTGTATTTTCTGGGGGGGGGGGCCAAGA